>PVJO010011914.1:0-57649 GCA_004026905.1 Hystrix cristata | reverse complement strand
TCCCAATTCACTTTTCTGCAGGTTTCCCAACTGTCCACATGGACGCCAGGAAGCCTCATTCTTTATAGATAAGAGGTATGGCCTGTACTTTTTGGGAACATATGGCCTTCCTCCCTTCTTCCGTTCTAAATCTGGGCAAATGCCCATCCCCCTCTTTTCTAAAAAAACTCAGGTAATTTAGGAGCAAATGTGTCTGAAGGTCTGAGGGGAATAAAGGGAACAAACAATGAAGATCAACCCATCGGGCATATGAGGAAGTAGCTGGTTGTCAGAGGGAGGAGGAGCTGGAGTATTTAAGTCACTAGAGAACCCATCCGACCTTTGTACTTGGAATTTTCCAAGACTTTTTCTTAGCTGCTGAGGATATTTATCTTTATTGCTTTTTTTTAGAAAGCCACAGAAGTCTTTTATTACCTAATAAATGGGAGGGACACTGTTTCTCAACTCATTAGATGCAGTCAGTAGGGGCCACCACTTTGGCCTTCATGGAGCCATAACAGGTTGCAAGCAATGGAGAGATTCAAGGCAAACAAAGGGCACCAGCACCACTCGCCATGCTTCACCACAGGGCCGTCTGGTAAGAAATCTGAGCTGTTGGGGGCCGCTCCAGAGCTGAACTCAGCAGTCTCTGTCCTGCAGAGAGGTTCCCAGAAGGACTCCAGACATAATTTTCTCTCTCTCCTCACCATGGGAAGCACCTGTGGATCCCACCAACCTCACCATTAGGCCCCAGTATAAACTAGGAAATGGTGAGAAATGGGTAAAAAACCACAATCTAAATTATGATCCTATTCGTCAGTTAGACCTTTTCTGCAAAAGGCAAGGAAAGGGGTCTGAAATCCCTCACATTTGGGCTTTTGTGGCTCTTTATCCAAAACCATCCTGCTGCAAAGGCCCAGTAAATACAGCTCTGAAAGTCACCCCAAACAGGAAACTAATACTGATGATCCCCTTCTCAGTCCTCCACCTTGTTACTGAGTTTTGGGGTGTCACGATATCCTAGAGATGGTTTCTAGGTTCTTTCAGTCCTGAACTAAGAGTTGGTCAAGATGAACACAACTGGTAGCAAGGTTTTAGGTTTATTAAAGATAGGAAAAGAAACAGGGTCTGCAGAGCTAGTTTGAGCCAAGTAAAAATAGGGAAAAAGTAAATACACTCCACAGGACAAAAGCAGGCTACACGAAGAGACTCAGTAGCAAGAGCTCAATGGTGACCATACTTTTTGTATCTCCCACCCCTAAGGCTGGTGTCGGGTCTTGGTCATCCTATCAGAGACCTGCTTGGGTTCTGACAAGAACTCCGCACTGGTGCAGGGGTTTGGGAACCGTTCTGCACATGCATCCTGGGATTTTGTAATTTACAAGTTATCCTTATTTCCCAGCCAGTCTTAGCCATGCCCCAGCCTCCTGCCTCACAGTAGCTGATGTGACTGATCCATGACACTTAAGCACTTGAGGACTGACTGCCCCCATCCCAGAGAAGAGCTGGGCTGTCCAAAACCCTCACTGCCCCATCTAATGAAGAGGGCTGAAGCTATTATAAGCAGCTAAGTTAGATAGAAACAAATATACAGTCAGATAGGGACATACTCTCAAGGAAGTCAGAAGAAAAAAATAGACATCGGAATTGTGGCTAAAGGTCCATCTGAAGAAGGCCAAGCCTCAAGATAAAGAAGCAATGGCCAGACCTACATGCCTCCCTAAAGGATAAGCAGTAATCTGGAGTTATACTACAATTAGCACACCCTGGTCCAGGAAGTCCAGACAGGCATGAGTCAAGCAGGAGGGTGACCAGTGCATCTGGACCCAGCCCCTCCTCAAAATGCCTTTGTTCCTTCCGTGTACCCTTGCTACAAGACTCATGTCCCTATAAGATCAGTATCAGCTAAGCAGCTATACTTGTATATAGGTTGATAGATTACCCACAATGACCCACATTGTACCCACTTTGTGATTTTGCTGTGTAAATTACCCCCTACAAAGGGCCTTGGTGGCAACCCACCTTCAGGACTCCTCCTGTCTCTCAGGAGCTGTCTCTCAATAAGTCTTTCCTACTCTTAAATTCTGCTGTTCCTTAGAAGTCATTCTTCAATTTCGGGGGACATGAACTCCACGCATCTGACATCTGGAAGCTTGGAAGTTGTATTTCTCATATATCATTCGGAGGTCCCACTGAGATCATTGAAAGGAGGTAAGAGTTTGCCTTTGTGTCACAGCATCCCTAAATACTTTGACTGGATTCTGGATGGTGATTTGTCTAGGCAATTAAAAATTATCATCTTTTTTTTTTTTTTGGTTAGTTACTTATGCCATGTCTTCCTTTGTTAAAATGATGATAAATTTAAGTTGTGAGCATGGATATATTGTGATGTCTTCATATTTAGGTTTCTTTGATGGGACTCTTTATTTTTTGCAGGCTGAGCCTTATATTCCTGTTTTGTATATGCTACACTTAGACTTATTAATTGCTGAATTTACTTATAGTCTTTGCTTGACTCGTTTGATGGTTATGAGATGGTTTGTTGTCTTATTTTAAACAGCAGTGCTGAGGAAAAGTAATGAACCTGCCCTAGTGGACTTTGTTTTTCAAGGAAACTTTCTATATCAAATCTTCAGGGTGAATTTTAAATAGATGCTAGCCTACATAGAAAACAGTATGCAGTATATGAAACCCTGGACTCCCCTGGCCAATTAAAGATGAATGGAGTGGCTGCTGTTCTTAAGTCTGGGAGGACAGGATTCTCACACTAGCCTGGTTCCTCTCCGTGCTCATGAAGGGGAATGTTGAGGCTGCTCTGCCTCAGTTTCCTTTCTGGTTTAATCTTCCACTTGGTGAGGAGAAAATCTTAGCTCTCCTCCTCCCAACCTGAGGGTGATGACTCATGGGAGGATTGTCTCATTAACTCCCACTGAGTGTATGAGGAGAAAACTTTCCTTTCACTAATCACTTTTACGATCTTTTCTGGTCACTTTGTTCTTTCCTTTTTTTTTTTTTTTTTTTTTGGAGGCATGTTCCTATTAAGATCAGAGAGACCCTAAAAGGGTTTCAGTAAGAGAGGTTTTCTAAACTACTGCTTTACTGTCTCTCAGAACTGAAGGGCATAAACTCAGTCTGACCAATGCCCATCTCCCCTTTTTGGGCTGCTGGGATCATGTCCCAGGCCATGCAGATACAACTGATAGATAGAGTGATGGCTGACACTATCCACAGAACTTGGTGAAATCTATGGACTTGAACCAAGAAGGAGCCCAGTGGTTTACTTTTCTCTCTTCCTCTCTCACTCTCTCACACTCTCAGAAAGGCCCCAACCTCATGGCTCTCTCCCCACCCAGGTCTGGTTCTCATTGTTTATGTGTGTAAGAGAGGGAAGAAAGTGGCATATGTACTTGCACTAATGTGTAAGTTGTGATTGCTGGACAACAAGTAGAGGCTTTCAGAGTGAATTTTGAGTACAATCCAGCCTTGTCTTGGTGCCAAAGGACTGGCCGAGAGGGGCCTGGGCAATTAGGTAGATAGCACAAAAATATCTCAGAGACTTCTTTGCCCAAGGGCAGGAATTTTTTCTGGGCAATTACATACCTCCATCTGTTCCCAGAGATGATAGATCTCTTTTGCATGCTGGGGTTTTATAATATAACTTCTTGATTCGGAATCTTAAAATAAAATTAGAAAGTAAGCCCTAAACAATATAATTGGAATACTTCCAATCTGCCCTTTGATCTTTCCCCTCTCTGAGTTCGAGGTTGTTTTCTTTTGGGGCTTGAAATACTTCACTCCAAACTTTCCTTGACTAAAAGATTTGTGTTGGGAAGTCTTTGTGATTCTGATGGGCTTTCTTGTAGAAGTGATTTGCTTATTTTCTCTAAAAGCTTTGTGTGTGTGTGTGTGTGTGTGTGTGTGTGTGTGCGCTGGGGATCAAACTCAGGGCCTTGTGCTTAGTAGTTAGGCAAGCACTCTAACCACTGAGCTAAATCCCTGGCCCTAGGTGTAGTTTGTTTGTTTGTTTGTTTGTTTGTTTGTTTTCTGATCATGGTTAATTAGAGTTCTGTATGCCTCACTTATCATGTTCTTTTTCCATGCTTGGGAAATTTTCTAGCACTACTTTTGTGACCAGGCATTTTTTATGTCCTTTGGGCTATATTCTGATTTTTCATTGATTCTGATTAATCTTATGTTTCTCATCTTTGCATCATCTAGCAGCTCTTGGATTGATTTTTCTTGTGATACTTTGCTATTTTTAAGAAATCTTTCATTTGATAATGGCTAACTGCAAACTTGTCTTCTAGATCTGATATTCTGTCCTCACATTGGTTGATTCTGCTGCGTGTACTTTCAAGCGAATTTTTAATCTCCTGGATATCTCTTTGAATCTGTTTCATGGAATCCATTTCTTTCTATGTTGGGCATTCATGGTTTCCATGACTTTCCTAAGCTCTTCTGTTTTTTAAATTTGTACCTCTTCTTGATTCACTAACTATATTCTTTGCAAATGTAATCTTTCAAAATTGATAGAGAAATAAGATACTTGAAACACACTCAGCCACCTTATCTTTGACAAACGGACCAAACACCTTCACTGGAAGACAGATAGCCTCTTTAATAATGGTGCTGGAAAAACTGGCTTTCCAGAATGCTGAAGATTAAAACTAGACCCATATCTCTAGGTATCTTCCCAAAAGAGTTAAAAGCATCATACCACAGTGATATATGCACACCCATGTTTATAGCAGCACAATTTGTAATAACAAAATCCTGAAAACAGCCCAGATGTCCATCAATGGATGAATAGATAAAGAAAATGTGGTGTTTTTTTTTTCCCAAGAACATGCATTGGTACATTGTATACATAATGATCACATTTATCATGGTTATTTTGTACCTATACATGATGTATCTTGGTTCCCCCCTTCAACACCCCTCCCTTCCATTCCCCCCTTTCCTTATTTACAGCAGGTTTATTTACATTTTTCCATTTTTTTCCCTTTTCCCTTTCTTTCCCTTTTCCTGTCCTTCTTTTCCCCTTCTAATTCTCCTCTCTTTTGAATATTATCTTTCTTTTACCTAATATCTATTATGCCTCTTTGCCTTTATGTGCTCTTATGATTTCTCATATCAGAGAAACGATTTGATGTGTACTCATGTGTGACTGATTTATTTCACTTAAGAGTATGTTCTCAAGGTGCATCCACTTACCCACAAATGATTCTAGTTTATCCTTTTTTTTATGGCGGAGTAGTACTCCATTGTGTAGAAAAACTGGTTTTTATATATAATGGAGTACTACTCTGCCATACTTTGAAGACCATACTTTGAAGTGAGATAAATCAGACACACATGTTTAAATATCACATTGTTTCTCTTGTGTGAGAAACCCAAAGGGTAAATAAAGACCAAAGTAAAGGATAGACATTGGGAAGTAAGAAGAAAATGTTCAAATGGGCAAGGGACAAGGGATGGGGGAGGGAGAGAGGGAAGGGAAGGAAGGGAATAAGCATAACAAAAATAAAAAAAGAATGGGAGGAAAACAATAAAAGCAAAGTTTTGTAAATGGAAAGAGGACAAAGGATTGAAGGGAAGGGAGGGGAATGGGGGAAAAAGGAATCAAGATACATTATGTACAAGTACAAATTCCCTATGATGAATGCAATCATTATGTATGTCGAAAATGTACCAATAAAATTAATTTTTTAAAAAAACCACTTTGAATCCTCTATGATGGTTTCATCCAAAAAAATAATCTTTTCAACAAATGGTACTAAGACAACTATATATCAACACCAAAAAGAAATTGGTCCTCTGTTCATAGTATACATAACAATGAACTCAAAATATATCAGAGACTTAAAAGTAAGAATTAAATTCATAATATTCTTTTTTTAACAATGTAAATTTCTTTTCTCACTGTTCTTGAGGCTAAAAATCCATGATCGGTATACCATCAGAATTGGTTTGGTATTTTTGTTTGCTTTTTGTGTTTGGATTTTGTTGGTGGCAGTTTTGTTTTGTTTTGTTTTGAGACAGGGTCTCGCTATGTAGCTCGGGCTGTCCTTGAACTCACTGTGTAGCCCACGCTGGCCTCAAACACCAAGACATCCTCCTGCTTCAGCCTCCCAAGCCCTGGGATTGCAGGTCTCCATCACCACTACCTTAGGACTGGTTTCTGGGGAGGCCTTTTATCCTGGCTCGTGGGTGGCCACCTTCTTCTGTCCGTATGTGGCCATTCATCTGTGCACTTGTGGAGTGTGAGAGATCTCTGTTGTCTCTTTCTCTGATAAAGACACAAGTCCTATTGGTAGATCCATCATATTTTTACAAGACAATATAGAATTTTGTGATTTTAGATTTGGCGTTTTTTTGTTTTGCCTTTGGAGTTTTGTTCTGAGTTTCATTGTTGTTGTCACTGTTGTTTAGTTTGGGTTAGTTTGGTTTGGTTTTGTGGTACCAGGAACTGAATCCACATTCCCAGCCCTTTTTTTTTTTTTTTTAGACAGGGTCTCACTAAGTCACTGAGTCACCTAGGCTGAGCTTGAACTTGTGATCCTGCCTCCTCAGGCTCCCCGAGTCCTGGGATTGCAGGCGTGCGCCACTACAGATTTGGCAGTGTTTTATTAAGAATGACACCAAAATCACAAGCAACAAAATAAAAACAGATAAAACATTTGTGATTCAAAGAACATCACCAAGAACATGAAAAGCAACTCACTGAACGTGAGAAATTTTTGCAAGTCTTACGTTTTTTCCAATCTGAATATCTTTCATTTCTTTTTCTTACCTAATTCCCCTGGCTAGATTCCCTGGTTAGTATGATGGTAAGTCAAAGTGGCACAAATGGAAATTCCTGTGATGTTTCCAGTCTTTTTTTGAGGGGGCGCTTGTGAGCTGAGCGCTCTAACCACTGAGCTAAATCCCCAGCCCCAAGTGTTTTCCATTTTAAAGGAAAGCACTCGGTCTCACCTAGCAGAGGTGTTTTGGGCAGGAAAGGAGGAAGGCGGGAAATCAATGAGCAGCCACTCAGAGCCTCGCCTGCCTTCACTGTCAGCCGGTGGGGAAAGGAACAGGCTTCAGTTCTTGCCCTTGTAACCTGCATCACTTCTCCGATCATTAACTTCCAGCTTCCACATCTAAACCTCCTCTCTCTGCCCGCCATCGTTCCCTCTTCGCCCAAAGGCTCTGGGAATGTCGTCTTCCAGACCTCTTTTTCTCTCCTGAGCCTTTTCATAAAAACCTGCAATTTCCCCACCACCTGCTTCCCTTCTCCTATTTCTAAATCACGCTCCCTTTTTTTTTAACTAGTTGTCATCAACAGTAACATCTCAGAACTTGCTCACATTTTAAGAACCGCTCTAGTTAAAACAGAGGGAGCCTGAGCTGCAGTAGCAAAGAAGACTTGAGACCTCCGCAGTATAACACAGTGAAGTTTGGTTCTTCACTCACACCTTCGCTCTCTGTTCCGTCTTGGAACCACCCGAAATGCTCTGTCTCGTGGTCAGCACATAGCACGACAGGGCAGCAAGAGCTGGCACACCCCGGCAGCGTGCATCACTCCTGCCACGTTCCCTCCGCCAGCCTTCTCCCTCCCCGAGCCCTAGCCCCGCCTCTGCAACACGGGGAGGTCTGTGGGGATGGGACCCGTCAACACACACAAAACCTGTCCTACCACAGAGCCTGGCAGGTAGTCAAGACTTAAGAAACACAGCAATTGTCGTCATTTATCCCAGCCATTTCCTTGATTGAGATCTCAACAAATCACCTGAACCCCATTTCATCACTGCAAGAAGAAAAGGGCACCAGGTACACATGCAGCATTAAAAGTGTGCACGAGACCTGGCGCATAGTAGGTGCTTGAGAAATGGGGTGCCCAGAATTTTCCCGGAAGGAGTCACTGATTTCAGTGCACAACTAAGATGCAGGTCAGCACGGGTCGGGGCTCAATCAGCACAGAACCTCCAGGTTCGACGTACATACAGGGATTTATTACCGGGTTTGACCTCCCACGGCTGCAGGAGCAGGGTAAACGGTGTGTGTTAGGCTGTCATCCTGGCATCTGGTGCTGGAGACTGAGGCCGGCAGGACAGGCACACGGGAAGGAAAAGGCTCGCGAAGCCGGGAGAATGCAGACAACTAAGACCTGCCTCCGATCCAAAGATGCAGCAGTGCGGGGAACGTCCTGCCCCCTAGCGGCCACCTGGGGGAACGCAGCGGGACAGGTGCCAGGGCCTGCCGGCTAGTCCCGGTGTTATCCCCACCTGCGTGTGACCCCAAATGCAAAGTGGCCGCGGCCAGCCACAACCCAGCTGCCCTCTTAAGCACCGACAGCAGTGCAGCAGTGGAACTCACTGCACGGCACCCTCGTGGGGACTCAGCCTTCCAAGCTGTGAAATGGGAGGTTTTTCAGCAGAGTCCTGTGTCCAGTGAGACTATTCCCCAGGAAGGCACCATTTTACTTATGCTAGAGCTAAACTTAGTTTCCTTCATTTCCCCTTGTATTATTATTATCTATCACTACATAACAATGTGTCCCAAAACTCCATGGCTCAGAACAACAAAGACTAGCTTGCAGTTTCTGTAGGTCGGGTGTACAGGAAGATCTCTGCTGGGTTTTCTGGTTCCTGTGTAGCAGCCGTCAAGATGTGTCCAGGCCCGCGTTGACCAAAGACCTGTCTGGGGTTGGAAGACCCACCAGGCAGGGCTCGCGCCAGGCTCTTGAGGGGAGGCCTCCTGTTCCTCACCACCTGGACCCCTCCATGGCCCAGGTGTCCTCACAGCAGGGAGGCAAACATCCCCCAGAGCAAGTGATGAGCGAGAGAGAGACCAAAGTGCCATCTCACCACCACTCTCAGTCCAGTCTCTTCGCAAGAGGAGAATCGCTAAATCCTCCCTGCACGAAGGAGGGGAGAATTAGACTACCCCTCTTGAAGGGAGAGCAGCAAAGAATGTGTGGCACAGACGAAAGACACTCTACGCCCCTCCAGTCCAGACCCGCCCCCGCACATGCCCTTCCATGGCCGGAGGCCCAGGAGCACTCTGACCTAAACCCTTCACCTTTCCCCTCGGGTACATTCTTCAGCACCTTTGAAGGCACAGACGGCTGCAGGATGGGATGTTGCCTTTGTGTGGTGGTTGTTGTGATTTGTCTTTCCCACTTGATTCAAGCCAGATAAAAAGAGGAACTCCAGTAGACATGGAGGGGAGCGGCCTCCACGAGCACCATCTCTTCCTGTCTGTCTGTCACTGTCTCCTACTGTGTGGACACGTGTGGGTCGAACTCAGAAGGTGCCGGGCACGGCAAGAAAGAACTCTGAATTGACACAGGCAATGTTTTTCCTCCCTTTATAACGCTTTGTCTTTTCTTTTGATCGCAGCACTAATGACGCCCCAGCTGAGAGCTTGGCTGCCCTAAATGTGTGGGATGCTGCTGCTGCAGTCAGGAGAGAGAGGGAACGAGAGACAAGACTCCAAGTCTTCTCACTACATTATCCAGAAAAATGTAATACCGTTTTTTTCTCTCTCACTTGTATCTCTTTTGTGGCTACCTTAGTTCATTCTATGGTTTTTAACTTTAAAAAATTAAATCTCAAAATAAGATTTCTTGAATTAAAAATAGGGAGACAATTTAGAGGAACATATTAAGTACATTAAATTAACGGGGGCTGCTTTGTGGCATGTCGTGGAGGTGCTACGTAAGTAAAGAATCCAGGGCCTTGCGGCCTGACCCACCTGGTTCCTGGATTTCCGGAAGCCGTCTCACCTGGAACCCGCACTCGCACTTTGCCCCTCGTCCACTAGAGGGAGCTGCGGCACATTTCTTCCCGGCGGCCAACGGAGGGCTCAGCTGTTTGAAACCCACTGGGTTGAAAACTCCCGCGCTCCAACCAAATCTAATCCTTCCTTTTTTTTGTTTTCTTTCTACTTTGAATCCTGATTATTCCTCAACTGAGTGCTCCCTCTAAGTGTATTCTCCATGTTCCCCAGCCAGCACACAAGTCGTCTTACATTATTAAGTGCTTATGTGTACACACTTTCATGTATACATTAATATATAATCTTTGCACATACACAAAATAACCAATAAATATAAAAACAGTTAAATTTGCATCTCAGGTAAACAGCAAATAATTTTAGCATCAGTATATCCCAAATACTGTGTAGAATATAGTTACACAAAGTTCTTTCATGTCATCATTTATCTAACCTTCCAATATAACTGGGCTTCCTATAGTTTATCCAGCAACTTTAACAGCATTTGCATTTGAAGCTCCACTACCCCACAGCAAGGAATATTTATTAAGCATCTACCGCGTGCTTTTATTTCTTTTCGTGGTGCTAGAGAGCAAACTGAGGATCTCACGTATGCCGAGCCAGAGCCCCACGACAGACCCGGATACGGCACCCACGTAGGGCTCTGAGTGGGGCCCCAGGTGCTACGGCTGCAGTTCAGCCGCGTGACCAAGCAGACACACGGAGCTCCTGGCAAGCCCCAGGGAGGAAGTCAGAGAGCAGAGCTCTGCAGTTCTGGGACTCGGCCGTGCTGTGTCCAGGAGAGAACTGCACACTGTCAGGACCACAGCTCCTGCTGTGCTAAGGGGCCCGGCAGGGGCAGCCGAACACAGGCCTCAAGTGCCCATGAGGCCAGAGCTGCCCATCGTAAACTGACCGCTGTCATCCACCAAGTCATCAGGTCTGCAGGACCAACAGTGAGCCTTCATCAGATGGAAATAGGGAACCTACCTGGCCTGGGCTCAAAACAGTGCAGGGGGCATAAGTAAGCTGCATGAATAGGCTGTCCCGAGCCCATGTCAACTACAGATTCTGTGTGAGTAAGGCAGCTTGGCATCATGTTGGTATAAGCCACCAAAAAAAAGATGCTGTTTCACGATAACCTTGTGTTAGTCTGCTTTCTGTAACTATAACGAATACCCAGCATAACCAAATTTTAAGAGAAAAGGGTTATTTTCACTCATTGCTTTAGAGATGTCGACCCATGATCCATTGGCCCTGCTGCTTTGGGCTGGTGGTGACTCATCATAGCAGGAGCACTTGGCGAAGAGGAAGGAGCTGGAGTTTCACAGTCCCCTTCCAGGGCACATCCCCAGTGACCTAAGGACCTTCCACTAGGTCTCACCTCTCAAGGGTTTCAGGGATGGCAGCTGGTCAGCGTCTGAAACTATAACCAGTGCAACCCAAACTCACCCCAACATAGCCCAGCAAAGAAAGCCTCTTTCAGATCAGAGGGTGGAAAGATCTGGAAGATGGCACCAGGGCACTGAGGAGGAAGTGACTTCATGTGGCTGAGGTGGCCATTAGTGGAGATGAGGGGGCACGTGATGATCTCATACATCCCATGAGATGAAATATTAAATTATATGATAATACAGGAAAATCCCCCACAAGAAATGACCAAAGCAGGGGTAAACAATATGGAGCTTGATCCTTTGGTGATTACTGATGAGTCCCTTTCTGGAAGGCCAGGCAAGAAAGTCGACACTGCCAGGAGCCCAGCAGGCTGGAGCTGGGTGCTCGTCAGTCACCACTTCGTTTCATCTCCCGCTGCACCGCTGGGGGCTCACTCTGCCTGGGTCGCTTTCTCCTGACATTTCATGATAAACAAGTCACACATACAAAAAATTTTAAATAACTGTATAGGGAGATTGAGGTTGTAGCTCAGTGGTAGAACGCTTGCCTGGCAGGCGCAAAGCCCTGAGTTCGATCCCCAGCACCCAAAAAAAATAATAAAAATAATCATGTAGGAAGCACCCATCCACCAACCACCTAGATTCCATAGTTAACAGTCCAGTGTGCACACCTTATCACCAGTCTCCCTGTCTATCCATCCTTCCTTCTATCCTTCCATCCAACCAGCCGGATGACTTGTTTTTCTATTCACTGCAAGTAAATTGCAGATGGCAGTTTACTTTATCTTTAAATACTTCGTGACACAGTTAATTAACGAGAATTTAATATTTGTCTGGTTTTCTGGCTATCCACATGCAGGAGACTGAATCTAGACCCATGTATCTCACCATGTACTAAATTAAAATCAAAAGGGATTAAAGATCTAAATGTTAAAATAGGCACACTTAATCTGCTGGAAGACGAAATGGGTAAAACTCTTAAAAATTCTTAAAAAGGCTTAGGCAAGGACTTTCTAGACAGAATTCTAATCACACAAGAAATAACATCAAAAATCAACAAATGGGATCATATTAAATTAAAATTTTCCCACACAACAAAGGAACAGAGTGAAGAACCAACCTACAGAATGGGAAAAAAATTTGCCAGCTATTCCTCAGACATACTAATATATAGAATATATAAAGAACTCAAATAAATTAGACTCCCCCAAAATAAAAGACCCAATCAAAAAGTGAACTGAAATGAATAGATACTGTTCAGAAGAACTACAAATGGCCAATAAATACATGAAAAAATGTTCAGCATCTTTCACCACTAGACAAATGCAAATCAAAACAACACTGAGATTTCACTCTGCTCCAGAAAGAATGGCTGTCATCAAAAAATCAAATAACCAGTGCTGATGAGGCTGCAGAGAAAATGGACCACTGCTACATTATTAGTGAGAAAATAAACTAGTACAACCACTGTGGAAATTACTGTGGAGGTCCCTCAAAAAACTAAAAAGAGAAATTCTACTGGACCCAGCTATTCCCCTTCTAGGTATCTTCCCAAAAAAGTTTAAAACACCATATTACAGTGATACATGCATACCCATGTTTATAGCAGCACAATTCATAGCTAAATCTTGGAAGCAGCCTGTATGCCCACTGACAGATAAACAGGTAAAGAAAACGTGGCATTTATACACAATGGAGTACTACTCTATCATAAAGAAGGACAAACCTGAGTCGTTTGTAGGAAAATGGATGCACCTTGAGACTATAATGTTAAGTGAAATAAACCAGGCACACACGCTTAAAGATTATATGGCTTCCATTATATGAGAAACTCAAAATACAAATAAAGAGCAAAGTAAAAGACAGATAGTAGGAAATAGGAAGATATATATTTGGCAAAAGGGAAGGAGACCAATAGACAGAGGGAGGAGGGAGGAAGAAGAGAGGAGGCGAGTGAAACCAAGAATTAAGATGTGTTAGGTACATGTACCAACTCCACACGAGAAATGTAATCATTATATACTGCACACAGGTACCAATAAAAATAGTAAAACTAATTACATATATATATAATATGTATATATATGTCTTTTAACTTTACAGTAAAATGTATATACAATGAAATGTACGAATCTGTTATGCATCACTTCTATACTCGTTTTTCTTCATTTTTGAAGAGAGTAGGCACGCTGCTTCACTCTCAGCCAGCCCTCCTGGAGCCCCTACCGTGCGCCAAGTCGGTGACTCTGCCCACAGCAGCCAGGCATAGACGCGCCCACACGGCTCACTCACGGTGTGGCAACATGCAGGGCGACAGAGTGGATACGAGGGGAGGTTGTTGTGAGCTTACTGTCCAGGACCCAGGAGAGGCAGACAATCGGCACACAAACAAATGAGTAAGTAAGAACCCTGCAGGCTGCCCCAGGGGCTCTGAAGGTCACCAAGTAGGGAAAAGTGACGGAGTTGGGGGCCGGCTGTTTAGCCTCCCCGAGCCTCAGTTTCCCTGTCTCTGGTACAGGGGTGATACCACTCCCTGCTAGGATGGTGGCGAGCATTAAGCGAGGGTGTTGAGGTGCTGCACACAGGGCCCAGTGCACACGAGCATGCAGCGAGCGTCGGTGGACGTCACTGCTGCGCCTCTTCTGCACACCCTGAGCCTGCTGCGTGCAGGCGCCACGCCAGGTGCTGGGAACGCAGCCGTGAACCCCGGGGGTGTCTTCCTCAGGGAATTCACAGTCCGAAGGCTGAGACGATTGCAGAACAGGCTGATCAGAGCTGCAGACTCGCTGGAAAATGCTCCCTGGCGCTAAGGAAGGAGCGACTTCCTCCTGGTGAGATGTCTGGAAAGGCTTCTGCCTTAGTCACTTTTCTCATTATTGAGACGAAATACTTGACCCCCAAAGTTAAAGGGGAAAAGGTATATGTGGCTTACCATTCGCAGAAGTTTCAGTCCTTAATCGGCTGGCTCCAAGGCAGGGTGACATGGCTGACAGGCATCGCAGAGGAGGAAGAGTTCATGGAGGACAGAAGGTAGCAAAGCAAGCAGGCAAGGGAGCTCAGCAGCTTCTGTCTGCCCCTTTTATGTCTCTCTAGGCTACTGGGTTTAGGGCAAGTGGCAACCCAACCAGTGGACTGATTTAGTGACCACCCACCCTTAATCCCATCACCCTTAATCCCAACATTGCACCATGAATCAGTCACACACTCTAGATCCAGCCACCTCTGAAAAAGCCCCACCTGTTAACTCACGAGGCTTTGGGGGGACACCTAGACACAGCCATGACAGCTTCAAATGCACCATCACCAGATGGGCAAGGACAGGAGTGCATTCCAGGCTGAAAAACCAGTCCTGTAAAAGCAGAGAAACAGGAAATGACCTGATGCAGGCAGGAAAAATCACTCGGGTCAATATAGTAATAGGAAAATTAAGTGAAAGGTGCAGAATTTGGGGCTGGACAGAGAAGGGCTGGACTGTGGGGAACTCGAATCCTCAGCTACGAGCTGGACTTGCTCGTGTTGGTGAGAGAGGGGACCAAGGAACGCTCAACCACCGCAGGTGGAAGCATGAAGTGACACAACCAATCTGGGGCAAGTTCTGGCAGTTTCTTGTAAAATGCATCAGACCTCTATCCTGTGGCCCATCACTTCCAGCCCAAGAAATGAAAACATGGTCACAAAAAGACTCGTACAAAAATGTTCATAGAAAGTGTATTCATAACATCCTCAAACCAGAAGCAGCCCAGATGTCCATCTACAGGAAGGACATGAATGAGGACATTGTGGGACAGTCACACAAAGAGACACTGTGCCTGGGCAAAAGCACCAGATTTCCAACAGCTGCCATAACACAGATGACTAGCGAAGCATCGCACCAAGTGAAAGAAGCCCGACGCACGGAGACGAGTACACATTTGAATGAAATCCTGGACCAGACAATGCCCTTCTGTCCAGCACTGAGGACAATCTCATCCAAAGTGCTGTTCGACTGTGCTTTATCATGTTCTGCTTCTTTCTGTCTCTGGCTGGTCCCTGGTCCCTAACGGCTTTGATGATCAGGATGAATTCGGAAAGTACCTCTTCAGTCTGGCCTGACTGTTTTTGATTGTTTGTTTGTTTTTAGTACATGTTTGCAGTATATTATGATTACATTTCTTGTGGGGAGTTGCTACATGTACATAACACATCTTAATCCTTTTTTTTTTTTTGTCCCTCCTCCTCCCTCCCTGCTCTTTCCAACTCTTGGTCCCCTTTTTTACAAAAGTTCTATTTTCGTCACTTTTTTTCAATTCTTTTTTTCCACCCACTTTCCCTCCCCTCCCTCCCCCTCACTCCATCTCTTGTTCCCCCATCTGTTTGAAAAAGATCTCCCTACTTCTTATTTATCTATCTTCTATTTTACTCTTTATATATATATTTTTTAGTTTCTCATATTAAAGAAATCATGTGATATTTCAGCTTGTGCATCCACTTCACTTAATATTATGGTCTCGAGGTGCATCCATTTATGTACAAATGCCCCAAGTATGGCCTTCTTTATGGCAAAGTAGTACTCCGCTGTGTATAAATGTCACATTTTTTATCCATACATCTGTTGATGTGCATATACGCCATTTCTAGGATTTAGTTATTATGAATTGTGCTGCTATAAACATGAGTATGTGGGTCTGGGGACTTAGCTCAGTGGTTAGAGTGCTTGCCTTGCAAGTACAAGACCCTGAGTTCAATCTCCAGCACACACACACACACACACACACACACACACAAACCATGGGTGTGCATATATCACTGTAATATGATGTCTTGAACTCCTTTGGGAAGATACCTAGAAGGGGAAGAGCTGGGTCAAATGGAATTTGTATTTTTAGTTTTCTGAGGATTCTCCACTCTGATTTCCATAGTGGTTGTACTAGTTTACATCTCCACCAACAATGCAGAAGTGTTCCTTTCTCCCCCTCAGCCTTGACAGCACTTGTTATTATTTCATTTCTTGATGATAGCCATTCTTTCTGGAGTAAAACGGTATCTCAGTGTTGTTTTAATTTACATTTCTCTAACAGCCTGCAATGTTAAACATTTTAAAATGTACTCATTAGCTATGTGTACTTCTTCTCAGAAGTATCTATTCATTTTGATTGCCAATTTTTTGATCGAGTCTTTCATTTGGGGGAGGTCTAAGTTATTTGAGTTCTTTATATATTCTAGATTTTAGTGTCTGAGAATAGCTGTCAAAATTTTTTTCCCACTCTGTCGGTTGTCTCCTCACCTTTTTGGTTGTTTCCTTGGGTCTACAGAAGCTTTTTAAATTGATATGACCCCATTTGTTGATTCTCAGTATTATTTCTTGTGCCCCTGGGGTCCTATTCAGAAACTCCTTGCCAATGTCTATGTTTTCAAGAATTTTACCTATTTTATCTTCCAGCAGATTAAGTGTGCTTTAACATTTAGATCTTTATTCAGTTTTGATCTTAGTTTAGTACATGGTGAGATGTATGGGTCTAGACTAGACTCTTCCTGCCTGTTCCGAACGGTCAGCTTTACTTTAGACCCTCCTGGTCACTGGCTGCTTTGGGAATGTCATTGCCAACCTTTCTCGGAGACAGACCCGGGTTGCTCATCTTGGAGGGAGACAGGGTGGGTATGTCATTGGCCTCTTTGCCATTGTACAACAGGTGCACAACTGTGATTTCCTTGGGGTCAAACTCAGGCAGTGTGGTGGAGTTGGCTGGTATCAAATAAACCTGGATGTTGGACAATCAAAGAAAGTTGCACCTTGGCCTCCTCTGAGCCAAAAGCCCAACTGTAAACAAATATTGAATCCCAGGCAATGATACGTGTGCTGAGATATGGAGGGGACGAGTACAGACGTCTGCAACTTCCTTTGAAATGCACCAAACCAACAAGCCGGGTGGATGGGTAGATGGGTAATAAAGCACACAAAAGAAAATGCTCACACAGAATCGGGGTGGTGTCTGGAAAACTAACTTTTCTCTATGTTTGAAAATTTTTATAAAAAATGGGCCAAGGGGTGGCGAGTGGCTCTGGCTATGGGGGAGAGAAATAAATTTGAGGGACCAGGTGGAGTCGGGGAGGCCAAAGAAGATGAAATGAAGAGGCCTGAGGAGAGGCCCAGGCAGTGGGGTGGGGGGCAGCCAGGGACAGCAGTAGCGAGGAGACTCTGGGGCCAGAGACAGAGCTGGGGAATGACTAGAAGTCAGACCCACTGTGTGGGGACCCTGGGAATGGCCTGTCTCCAGAGCATCAGAACTAGATGAGCGGAGGGGCCGGGTGGAGCAGGAGGGGGCACCCTGGAAGGAAAAGGGAAGGTGCCGCTGAGAACGCCCACCTGTCAACATGACCTTGATCACCACATGGAGGGCGGGCTACCTCGTTACCTCTTTCTTCCTCCTGGATGACCTGGGGACCAGGTGAGTCAGTGTGGGAGCAGGAACCAAACCCCGTGGGGGTGACCACGAGGGAGGCGCCCCATGGGTCCCCTGTGCCCTCCTCCTGACCGCTGGACAGTCAGGACAAGAAAAGGGGAAGGCATTCCCAGTCCAGGGAGGACACGGAATCCAGAACAGGTACGAAGAGGCTGGAGAACTCACCGCACGGCGCTCGGAGCCTCTGCTGGTGGACGCGCTGCCCCGTGGTAAGAGACTCTCGACTTGGTTCTCACACTCAGAAAGTACTCAGAGCGCTGCTTAATTCACCAGTCTGCTTCCTCCTCCCCCTCAGCCCTCTCGAGGACTGTGCAGGGAAAGGCGAGGCCCTGTTCCCACACTGACTCCTGATGTGTCTCCAGCACCCCTCCAACCACTTGCTAATCTGCCCTGTACATAGAGAGCAGGGGCTGGGGAGGTAGCTCAGCACTGCAGAATAAATAAACAAATAAACCATCAAAATCTAAGAAAGAGGGGGCAGTGTTTGCTAGCCGGAGCTTAGCAACGCCTTTCTGTTTGCTCTCACTGGGACTTCGGAGAACGTTTTTCACCTCCCCGATGGCTCAGCCCAACCTCCTCACAACCCCGATTCAGGCGTCAGTGTGAAGGTAAAGAGGTTAACGAAACAAAAGGTAGTAAAACAGCACCAGGCATACAGGAAGTGCCACTAAACTTGATTGTCACCATTATTCTCTTTTTACAGAAATTGATGCTTTTTTTTCACTTTGGGGTGTAAGACATCATCTCCCAGGAGAAGCAGAAAAGGAAACTTAAGATGTGATTTCATTTACCTCAATGTGTGCCAAGCGAGCGATAATCCCAGGACTTGGTAGCTGTGGCAAATGCAAAGGCAGAGGGAGCAGACGGGTGAGGGCGGTGCATGAAGAAAAGGCTTTGGAAGGCCCTGGCTGAAAGACAAGAGGGCAAGCTTCTGAGTCAGACGGATCTGAGTTCAGGTCCTGGCTTCTTGGCCCGGGAACTCGTCCTGGGCCTGGCTATGCTTCCATTTCCCCATCTGGGCCCCGGAGGCCATCATAATAAACCTGCAGGCTCAGGGCTCAGCCTGGCAGTGGTGAGAGCTCAGAAATGGGAGGATCCATCTGTTCTGTACTTCAGGGAGCCCCTTCTGTGCATAATGAGCCCCCAAAATGTATGAAAGTTGAACAAGCAGAGAGTCATATGGCATGTGTGTGTGTGTGTGTGTGTGTGTGTGTGTGTGTGTATGTGTGTGTGTGTGTATGGTCCTGCCAGGAAGGCTCAGACCTCATTAATCCTCATGCCTTCATGGTGCCGATGGTCCCTCCCATGGTCCACGTGTGCTCTTTTTGGTTTGGTGTCCTCGTGAATGAGGCAATGTCGCTCTGTGACTTTACATTAGTGGATCAATTTCCGGCTCACGGTCTCCCCAGAATAATGTGAGCCCCAGAAGGCGGAGGCTGCTCTGTTTGCTCCCTGTTCAGTCCAAGGCACCCAGAACTATGTCACAGAGGGGTGCAAGACACATTTGTTGGCCAGCTAGCCACCCATTGGCAGACTGCATCTCCACCCTTCCAGTCCTGACTTTTTAAAGAAACTGAGTGAGTCAGGAGACAAATTTTGAGGATGGACCTGAAACCACACATGCCCTCATCAAGGGCGCAGGCTGCAAGGGCGGGACCTCCCCTGCACTTGCGACCTGGAGAGGATGGAGGAGGGGCTGCCCTGAGAGTGTGTCTCCAGCAACAGAAAGGCTCAAGAGTCCTGTCCCCATTCTGGGACCTGCTCCAAGTCAGCTTTAAGCTACTGTCATGTGATGGAACCCAGAGTGCAGCCTGGGAATGGGGCTGCCCTCTGTGGGAGGACTCAGTGCCCACAGCTGAGTCAGGGTCAGCGCAGCTCTGTGCCAAGGGCTGGGGCCCACAGCCCCCTGCCAGCCCAGGCCATGGCACAGAGGGGAGGACACGTGCCCAAGGCCATACAGGAAGTAGGGGAGGATTACCTGCCAGCGTGTCCAAGTGCCGAGCCCTGCACTCTCCACCGGGCCCCACAGCTCCACTGTGGGTCTCTGAGGTGGCACCAAGAAACAATGAAGGAGAAGGACAGGAAGGAGACAGAGATAGAGGGAAAGAGATACAGGAAGAGGCTGAGAGGGAGAGACAGAACCAGGACAGACAGAGCAGGACAGAGAGAGAGACAGAGGCAAGGAGAAGTCAGGCAGACAGACTGGAAGACCTCCAGGAGCACTGAGGCCAGAGATGAAGCAGCAGGTCCTGGAGGCCTGGTTCTGTGGGTCAGAACAGACACCTGGGAGGCTCCATGGTAGCCTGCAGCCTCCTGGGGCACGCTGACCACCCTGGGGCCCCAGCCCTGCCGGCGCTCACTTCCTGTTTCCCCTCCACTCCCGAGCTCTGGTTTCCAGTGGGACATCTTCGGTCCTTCCCCAAATCCACCCTACTCTTCCTTTTCACAAGTCTCAGACAAGCTGTCAGGTGTACTTCTTCGAAACCCCCTTCTTCTCCTGGCCCTTGCAAGGCCATTCACCTGCCCTCCCCTCCTCACCTTCTATATCCACCTCTTGTTATTATTTCCCTCTCCCAAGCCCTGGTCAAGTATTGCCTCTGCCATGAAGCCTTCTCTGAACTACTGCACTCCCCTCAAATCAGACTGGGAGCCCCAAGGAGCTGCTGGGGCTGGTCACGATCTAGGCAGGTGCCAACATCTCTCAGTCTCACCGCTCATCCCACCACATGTGCGCCTGCCTCTGTGCTACCGTGGGACACACTCACCTGCAGGTTCTACACTCTGGCTGCCACCGCTGGTCTGCCCTGATAACCATCCCTGTGTCAACCTCCCTGCTAGCCTGTCACTCTCCTGGCTTGCTGCAGCGGAAGCCGTGTCGCTCCATCAGCGTCCTGATGTACCTGCTAAACTAGCTAGCCACCCACCGATCAGCACTGCCCCCGCAGGCGGAAATCGCAGCACCAACGGCTGCCTGTGGCCACTCTGAATCCCTTCAGGCACCTGTGTACCCCACAAGGGCAGGGACCCAGTCCTGGTCCCCCATGCAGAACTAGAACAGAGCTGGCTCAGCCACTGTTTGTTTGCACTGAACTTCATCAACCCCTGTCCCACAAAAGAAGGATTATGCTCAGGAGTTTCCAGAATTGAGTTCTTTCTTTCCGTCCCTGGGACTCTGGAACCCACGTGACTGTGCCTTTGAGGATGCTCTCAGCGAGGCCATCACAATGCTTCCTCGGAATCGGCTTCCCCTGAATACACTTTCCCTGAGTCCGGAACGGGTGGGGCTGCCGGTCAGACCTGGGGGAGGAGCGAGGCTTCCTCCCCTACCCTAACCTGTGCCCAACCTCTGTTGACTCATTTTCAAGCCTTTGAGTGTGGATGTTTGCTGACCAAAAAAATATATATATTTTTTTTTCAGTGTACCATTTTTTAAATTCTGAAAAATAGCAAGAAGATAGTAAAAGTCACCTGGGATGATCCCATCAAAAGAGAAGCATTGCTACTTCATGGCTGCATTTTCTTCCAGAATATTCTCTAGATGGAAAAAAAAGTGTTAAAACACAGAGTGAACAGTTTCCCTTTTCACTTGCTTCATTTGGTCTCTCCACTGTTCTGTGCTGGCTGCCTGGCGGCCCAGGTGTATTTGGTAACCTTCTATTGCTGGACATTGAAGCTGGTCCCATCGTGGGGCAGGGAGGCTATTAGGTGCTGCTGTGGTGCACATCCCAGCAGCCCTTTCCCCAAACCACTGCGCGACTACGTAGGCACAGTCCGTCCCCACTCTAGTGACTGCTGAGCAGTAAGCCAAGCAGAGCCAGCCCCGCCAGCCCAACACTCTTATTTTACAGGTGAGGAGACAGAGGCTGGACATAAGAACTGCCTTATCCAAAATCAACCCCAAGACAGTGGCGAAAACCAAGTCACCTAGAGATTTTCTCCACACTCCATTGTCTCTTTAAGACTGTACAAGAGAATCCATTATCTCTAGCAGGGACCCTGGCAGGATGCAGCAAGGACCATACTGCCCATGGCAGACATTACTAATCAATTGTTGCATCCTCTTCTGCTGAGGCAAGGCTCTGGGGGACTCCAACAGGCATTCCCAGGCAACTGGAATTGGAACAAGAGTAAAGTGCTCCTGCCATGTTGGTGCAGCCTCTTTGGGCCAAAAAAAAAGACTTTAAACATTGAGGACTTGAGCCCGTTGAGAGGCAGCCTGAGTTCTTGTTTTCCTTCGCTCTTTTGAGCCAGTAACAATTAGCGAGTTCTCCTGATCACCATGTATCCCACCCTGTGGTACCTCGGAAGCCCTCTCCAGGTTCTGCAAGGCCAGTCTTCCCAGGAGAAGGTGCTGCCTCGTCTTGGCTGGGCAGAGCCCAGCAGGGTAGAGCAATGTCCACACTCCGGCCCTGCTTTAGGGTTGAAGGGACTTGGGTGGTCACCACCCTTCTCTCAGACCTTACCTCATCTGGGAAGAGGGATGACGACCCCCTTATTTCCCTTTCTCTGGGCCTCAGTGTGGTGCTCTGCAGACAGGGTGGTCTTTTCCATTCTGCCTGCTTGCTGGGTCTAGGTGTCCAGCTTTGACTTAACATCTTACTCTTTCCCCACAACCCTGGCTTCCACAGACAGCGGTTGTCCCCATTCTCTAGACAAGGAAATGCTCTGAACTGAGCCTGCCTGGCACCCTCGTGGAGGTATTCTCCAACTCCCCCTGGGAGGAGCAGGAGAGAAGGCCCAGGATGAGGACCCACAGCAAGAAAGAGCCTGGAGCTGGGAGAGATGAGGCCCACACCAAAAGGCCACCAGCAGGCTGAGGAGGCCATGGCACTGAGAGCAGGCACAGGCTCCAGGTGTGCGGGCTCTAGGCGCCAAGGTTGGACAGGCACATGCGCATCCTCTGACCCAGCCAGTGGGCCAGCACCAAGCACAGGAAGCAGGGGTTGTGGCAGGCACAGCCCTGGCAGCAGGCCCGCGTGTCCCACAGAGGGGCATTGTCTCCGGGCAGCAGCATGGCCAGCCAGGAAGCCGTGGCGGGGCCCTGCGCCTCTCTGGAGATGCCCAAGGCATCAGCGGGGTCCTTCCGGGGACTGCGTTTGCAGGCAAGGCAAGACAGCAGAAGCTCTTTGCCTTCTTCCTCTTGGCAGCTCCAGGAAGATGAGGCCAGCCAGGTCACACTGAGCCTCTCTGAGCCTCTCAGCCTCTCTCAGGCCCCCATAGAGAGAGATGCTTCCACGGCGCATCTGGACTGAAATTCAACAACAAGGACGATCCTTAGAGTCTGCGTCCCCCCTGGTCCCTCGCTGTCCTGGAGTCTCAGGGGAAGGACAGTGCGAGGTTAGGAGTATGTGGTCCACATGAGATGACCAGCTCAAGTCACACTTCGCCATCCCTGGCTGCATGAGCTTGGGGAGGTCACGCTCTTTCTGAGCCTCACATGCCCTGAGTAAGGTGTGACCCCCTTCTGGGTGACAGTGAGGTGCAGTGATGGAGGCCTGTGCCCCAGCAGCAGTGACGGGGCTTTCGTCCTCCTGATTCGTGGCCACACCTCCAATTTATTTCGTTCCACACAGGCTCACTACATCTGTGAAGGAACAGGCAGGCAGAGCAGCGTCCGCCACTGTGGAATGAAGGAATGAAAGCCCGAGCCCCGTACCACAGGGCCCGGCCCCTTGGTGCATACTCCTGGCAGCTGGGGGCGAGGTGCTGCCATTGTCCCCATTCCACAGATGAGGCCGTGAAGCCGGGCGCAAAGGTGCACACCTGTGATCCCAGCACTCTGGGAGGCTGAGACAACAGAATCACAAGTTTGAGTCCAGCCTGGGCAACTTCGTGACTTAGCAAGACCCTGTCTCAAAATAAAGAATAAAAAAGGGCTGGGGGTGCAGCTCAGTGAGAAAGCTTCAGATTCAATCTCCAGTATACAAAAATAAATAAACAAATGAAGCCATGGAGTCGCAGAGAGACAGAGCTTGCCTGGGGATGCATCAAGAAGTGACAGAAATGGGATTCAAGCCTGTTCTCTTAAGGGAATAAGTAACAAGGTTGTCTCTCTCTGGATGTGTGTAGGAATAAGAGGTGAGGCAGGCCGTTCCTTCCTTTAACTCAAGTAAATTATCTGGACTAAACTGTTAGCGTGGCCTCTCCACAAGGCTTGTCCTTTTGCGAGCAATCCCAGTGACGATAGCCACACTCTGCACAGCTGCTGAGCATTTCCTCTGCATGGGACCTCTGCTCCAGGCCATGTGTACTGTGCTCCTCCACGCACTCCAGGAGAGGTGCTAGCAGGATGCCCATTTCACAGATGGAAACACTGAGGTTCAGAGAGGATATAGAGTAAGCCCCAGGTCCCACAGTATGGAAATGGTGGAGGCACAACTTGAACTCCATGTCTGCCAAGCTGAGGGGACCTCAGGTGGGTTTTGAAGTCAGGGTTCTGCTTCAAACCCTGGCCCTGCTATTTGCTGACCTGGGTAAAGTCAGGATAACTGGCTGGTCCTGCGTGGGGACAAGGCCTCATCGACATAACAAACGTGAAGCCTGGAGTGGACCTGCATGATGGAGGCATTCGCTCATCGTCACTACCAGTCTCACCATTGTCTCATGGGAATGTCTCAGGGAGCCCACACGAGGCTCTTCCTGTGCCCAGGCCAGCTGCCCTGCCACACACCCCGGCACCCCACCACCCTTCCCACCCCTCCCACCAGCCCGGATCCTCCTCCAAACCTCAGGAAGCCGGAGTTCTGAGCTGCCTCCGGGAAGGGCTCTGGTTCACCAAGAGCTGCAAATATTTACCTTGGAGACCTCAGCCCGGCCCAGGGCCCTGACCTGCCTGCACAGGTGGCTGCCTAGATATAAGGCCAGTCTCTGGACCCACCGCCCAGCAGGAAGCAGCGGCCCAGGACTCCGGTGCGTCCAGGTAAAAGCATAGGGAAGGGCCGAAAGCCCCGGCCGCCACAAAGACTCAGTGCTGGGGACAACTGTTGGGGACAGCTGAGGAACACAAGGCTCAGGTGACATCCTTCAGAAGGGACCTCTGAGAGTCTTGGCCAGGGACAGCAAGATGCCAGCTCCCTCACCCTGAAGAGCGAAGTGTGGTGATGAGGGGCAGGCCGAGTCTCTCCCAGACCTCAACCCAGTAACATACGACAGCCTGCACACGCTGGTTGCTCTGTCCTCAGCCTGCACTGAGGTGATGGTGAGGACAGAGAACAGCGTCAGACACGTGGGTCCTCCAGGATCTCCCAGTGTGACCGGCGCAGTACATCTGTGCTTGAGAAGGGGCCAGGGACACGCGGTAAAGAGCAGTCAGAAAGGCTTCCTGAAAAAGTGGACACGCTGGTCACCAAGCTAAGCAGAGGTGCCCAGGCGAACCAGAGGAACCAGAGACACTCCTGCCAGGGGAGCAGTGGGAGCCACATGTGTACGTGGCTCGGGCCTGGGGAGGGGACGTTTGCCCCAGGAAGCAATGCCACCAGGCTCTTGGTTCCCCCAAGCTCCTCTGTGCCGGGGCTGAGTGGTGCGGGCCGGGGCCATGATGCTGCAGGGATACGCAGTGGCAGCGGGGCCTCCTGGGCAATGGAGCGGGCTGGAGGCTGTCCCCTCTGTCTTCAGGCTTTGAGTGCCAGGTGGTTCTTTCAGACTCCCAACAATCCTGTAGTGTAATTGATGTACTTTAACTAGTCCTATTTTACAGACACGCAAACTAAGGCTCAGAGAGGGTAGATCACAGAGCCAGTAGTACAGGCAGCCTACTACTCCTAAACCCATCTATTTCCCCTCCACCTTCAGGCTCTCCAGACACACAGGGAAGGAGTCCTTGTGGCTTGACAGGGTCCCCCATCCCAAAACACTTCACCTTAGCACATTCAGACTCCTGGTTCTTTCGGGACACCGGAGGGCCCTCAATCACTTGCACCCACATTGGAAGACAGTGGAGGGCACGAGCTGGAGAGCTCAGCGCCACAGGGGCCTGCAAAAGGCACAGAGGCACCACGGGGGCCAGGACACCCGGCTCCTCTCCCCGGGAGATGCCTGCGGGGCTCTTTCCCGGCCTCACTTCCCCTCAGCCCTCCCCAGACCCTCACTGCTGCAAGATCAAGCCAACAATTCCTGTTCTCCTGCCTCCAGCTGTCCCACCCCGGCCCAGGTCAGCGTGTCTCTAAGCGAGGTCTGGGTTCCTGTGCAGTGAAGAGACAGCTTTACAGAGAAAGTGAAATGTAGGCAGGGTTTTAACGGAGGAATAGGAGCACCGCAGGCAGATCTGGAGAGAGAAAAGCATTCCGGGAAGCGCAAAGAGCCAGGGCAAAGGTGACACGGGAGAGGAGTAAGTGTGTTCTGGGAGCCAGAGGCAGCTTCAAACAGCTAGAATGTGACAGATCAAGAGGAGAAACCAAGGACTGAGGGTGCTGAGGTTGAATGTTAGATGGCTCTAAGTGCCAGACCGACTGGGGATGGTGGGGGACTAGTGGCAGAGGTGTCTTGTCCTGAGCACTTCTGGTGGATTTTCTGCAAGAAAATAGCTACAGTTTCCCAAATGCTTACCATGTAAAAGGCAACGTGCTAAATGCTTTCCGGACATTCACTCATTTGATCCCATCAGCTACGTGAACTAGAGGTTAGTTATTATGCCCATTTGACAGAGCAGAAAACTGAGGCCCGAAGTGGGTAAGTTGATATCTAAGGCTGCACAACTAGGCCCTAGTGGTTAACACAGCACTAGATGGCCTCCCTTGGAGGCCCTGTGCCCCACGTCATCAGGCATTGTGGGCCAATCCTCTGGCCTCTCTGCCCAGCTAGCTGGGCCCTCTGTGCTCCCTCCAGGATCTGCCACCTGCCACCTGCTGCTCACCGACACCTGGAAAGATGGCCGGCCCCTGGACCCTCAGCCTCCTCT
The DNA here is from genome assembly GCA_004026905.1 of Hystrix cristata. Taxonomy (NCBI): domain Eukaryota; kingdom Metazoa; phylum Chordata; class Mammalia; order Rodentia; family Hystricidae; genus Hystrix; species Hystrix cristata. Next base: position 31,181 of record PVJO010011914.1, on the reverse strand, counting down.
GTGGTTTGCTAGCAGCCGCTCTGGCCGAAGCCACCCTCAGTCCCCCTGCAGTCCTCAGCCTCGGGCCAGAAGTCATCAAGGAAAGTAAGTTCGGGTCGCCCCAGGCATCACCACCAGAGGCAAGGGGCAAGTGGACAGCCTTCCAAGGAAGGAGGGAGCTCCCCATCACCGGGGTGTACAGGGCCTAGCTGGATCCCAGGACTCTGGTGGGACAAGCATGTACGAGTTGTAAAGGTTTAGGGTGTCTATGGTCTCAAGAGTCTGTGACACCAAGATGCTTTCTACTTAAACTCCATGACTTCAACAAACCAGTACTCAGGGCTCTGTAGCCTCCAGAAGGGGAGCGTGTCCTCTGCCCTCACCTGGTATCGAGCATAGGAGAGCCCTGAGCGAGAGGCCAGACTGCTCCCTGTGCCAGGGCAAAGGCTCTGCCCAGGAGTCCCACATGGGACTTTGTCACTCCCCAGCTCCACGACCCAGGCAAGCCCCTGAGCCCCAATGTCTTGCCTGGAAACAAATAAAGGGCCACCTTGGCCTGGTGGACACACCCCAAGAGACAGGATCCGGTCGGAGCTTCTCACCCAGGAGTTTCTCCACTGTGGCCAGAGCATGTGTCCCCTGCACTGTAGGATGTTTAGCCACATAGTCCAACCAGCGCGACCATCAAAAATGTCTCCACACATTGCCACATGTCTCCGAGGGATGAAATCGCCCTGGCTGAGAACCTCTGCTCCAAGGCCCGGTCCCCTGAACCAGGAAAGCTGTCAGCCCTGCAGGACCAGCCGTAGGCCTCTGAGGACCAGGCCTCTGTGCTCCAGGGACCCAAAGAGTGCCAAAGGGTGGGTCCCCAAGTAGAGATGAGGCAGCAAGGAGGCAGAGGCACCCAGACCTATGCCATGACTCCCAAGCAAGGACATTGAGCCAGAAGGGGCTTGCACCCGTCCAAGTCAGTGACCACCATGGGGACTGCTGGGCAACGTAGGAGTTAGGGCCACACTGTCATCCTAGCAGTTCTGTTCAATGCAAAGAACCATCAGGGGATTAAGAAATGGGACTTTGGCTAAGAGGGAAAAGGAGAACCTCAAAGGATATCCCAGGCGTGAGGGGGCACCTGAAGACAAAGCCAACTCAGAGGCAGAGAATCCTGCCTGGACATAATTGGAAAGGGAGCAGTTGAAGGGTGCTGGATGTGGGGAGGGGGTCATTCACTGGGTTGTGCTGGGACAGAACTGGTCCACAGCTGGCAAGTCAAGGCGAAGGCCAGGGAGCCCGGGGCCTTCCCTGGGAAGCTGCTCTAGAGGAAGGGTTGCTGATGACTGACCGGAGGCCACTGCTGGGCCCCTGCCTGGAAACTGGCCAGGCCCCACAGAGCTCACCTGCTACCCTCAGAACCACTGCTAACACGCACAGCCCAGTGCCACCAGGCGGTGACACCACAGGAGGCTGACCACATCGGGGCTTCCTCCTCCACGCCCCTCCAGATCCTCTACTGGCAGGCCCACATAGTGCCACTGGCAAAAAGAGATCCTGCAAGGCCCAGCTCCATGATCACAGAGCAGGCAAATGGCCACAAGGCAGTAACTCGGAAGTCTGAAACATAGTGGGAACACACAGCTGAGTCACCCTGCCCAACAGCTGAGGGAGCTGGGCATTTACACACCAACCAAGTGGGCACTGGCTGCTGACAGTCTGGCAGGGACCAGCCCCAGGGCTCCTGACTCATAGGCCCTTGTTCCTGGCCCTTTCTCTCTCCACCCAGCACCTGAGGCTTGGGACAATAGGCCCATAGGTTGTGGGTGCAGGCCAAGTGTTAGCAAGTGTGCTTTGGCTGTGAAAGTGCCCCCAACAGAGCCTTGGGGTCCCCTGCCTCTTGGCTCTGGAAGACTTTGGTGCTGGTTGATGGGAGGACTCTCAGTCTCACCCTTTGTGTAAAAGTGAGCCATCCGGGCCACCGTACTCAAGGCCACATCTACACAATGGAGACAGGGGAGGGGTGGATTGTAACCTTGCCTGATGTCAGGTCTGGGGAGCCCTCCCCTCCTTGGAAAACCCACCCCTCAAGCCATCCTTCTTGTCCCTCCTACTGGTCCCTAATCCCTGGATCTGCTTCCAGAGTTGACCCAGAAGCTGGAGGACCACAATGCCACCAGCATCCTCCAGCAGCTGCCGCTCCTCGGTGCTATGCAGGAGAAGTCATCTAGGGGCATCCTGAGCAGCCTGATGAACTCCATCCTGAAATCCATCATCTGGTGAGTGGGGCAGGGCAACGCCAGGACCAGCTCCCTCCACAGCTCTGCCCCAACATACTTCGGACCCTCAGTTGTCAGTCAACAAACAGCAGTCCATGTCACCTCTGTGCCTGGCCACAGTGGCCATGGACCAAGTTTGTCCCTGGAAAAGCTCCCAGAGGAGTTAATGATGCCCATAAGAGAGCGATGTGGGAACCCTACGAGGGCAGCCCCAGAGGAAGGTGGCCCAGGATAAAGGAGTGAAGGGACAAGGCAATACTTCTGAGTGGAGGTGGCAGCTGAACCAGAGATTCAAAGGAAACATCATCCCAGGCTGAGGAAGCAACCTGAGCAAAGGCGCAGAGGGGTGACAGTCAGGCAGGATGGCTGGTGAGGGGAGGTCAGCAGGGTCAGGCCACAGAAGGTTTAAGGGTCAACCTGAGAGGCGCCTCCTCAGAGCCAAGGAACGGTGATGGCATTGCAAGCAGGGTGGGGGAGGACTGGGCAGGACCATGCTGGTGGGGAGTCAGTGGACAGAACCTCACTCCAGCTGCTGGAAGACAGGAAAGAGTGGGAGCGGGCGTGGGGGTGACACTCTGCTGAACGCGAGGCCTGATTCTCAACTCTTGCAAATCCCATCCAGGCTAAAGGTCATCTCTGCTAGCATCCTCCAGCTGCAGGTCCAACCCTCAAACTATTACCAAGAGATAGTTGTCAAGATCCCCCTGAACATGGTGGCTGGACTCAACACGTGAGTGTCCCCTCAACTAGGCACAATGGGTCTAATGAGTTCATCTACTCAGTCCCCTGCCACAATGAAGATTTCTAGGAAAAACAAGTCCCAAGAAAAGAGAAGAGCAAGTGCAAAGGCCCTGAGGCAGGCGTGTACTTGCCTTGCTCTAAGAGAGGGAAAGAAGGAGGAAATCGGTGAGAAATGAGATCAGCAGGCAGCCAAGGCCAGATCATGTTGAGAACTGTGAGCAGGGTGCAAACTATGACACAGGTGGGACCCACGGAGGGCCTGAGCAGGGTAATGTGCCAAGGGTGACTGCGAGGTTTGTGTCTGCATAAGCCCAGCATGAAATGGCCAGCAACCAGGCCAGGAAGCCGGGAGAGGAGCGGGTTTGGGGGCCATCCGGAGTTCAGGGATGCACATGTTAAACTTGAGAAGCTCAAACGACGTCTGAATGGGGAGTGGGGCGTGAGCCTGGGAGCTGTCACACAGAAAGGTGAGATCAGGACAGCTGGGGTGAAGAAATTGTGGTGAGGGGAACCAGAAGAGATGCAGACGAGGGTGAGGGCGCCAGGAGACAGCTGGACAGCGGGCCTGTGTGCCGCTGGCGAGGCCCACGCTCACCCCACCGGTGCGCCCCACAGGCCCCTGGTCAAGACCATCGTGGAGTTCCACATGGAGTCCGAGGCCCAAGCCTGGATCAAAGTGGAGAGGAGCAGCAGCGGCCCCGACCGCCTGGCCCTCAGCGAGTGCTCCAGCAGCGGCAGCAGCCTGCGCATCCGCCTGCTCCACAGGTGAGCGCGGGCAGCCCCGGCGGCTGACCCCTTCCAGCAGGACAGCAGTGAGGCTCGGAGGAGGAGGGGTCTTACTTCTCCCTCCTCGTTCTTGATCTGGGCTCCCTCCTCGGGTGCCTTAAGCCAGCCCAGGCAGGTGGAGCTGTGGGAGAACCGAAAACTTCTCCACACTCTCTGTGCTGTGTACTGTACATCTATCTCACTTACTAGCCTGGTGACGTGGGGCGGCTCACCTTCCTCACCTGGAACGTGCAGGTGACAACACCTTCCAGGCAACGGGATTCAGTCAATCAGCATTAGTCCGCTAGGGACTAAAGCCTGCTCCCGCTGCTGGGGCTCAAAAACAACTAAGCAGGAGGGTGGAGAGAAGCGCCATCTCCCGTCCTCTGATGCCAGCACAGATTTCCAAAGGCAACACCCGGCGCCGCCACCGTCTGTGGGCGGCTCCCCACTCTCCTGCCCCATCTAAAGCTCCAAGCCTTGGGCACGTTCCCCCCTCCCTGTCTTTTCAACGGAGGACGGGTGACGCGCCCCAGCCCTTCCTAATCTCCCGCACTCTCCTCTCCCAAAGGCTCTCCTTCTTGGTCAACTCCTTAGCAAAAAGAGTCATGAACCTCCTGGTGCCAGCGCTGCCCGTACTGGTGAGAACCGAGGTGAGTGGACCGGGCTTCTCTGGCCTGTGGGGACTGCGCCCTCTGTGGGGCTAGACTGAAACTGCATGCTGCGGCGGAGGGCGCCTCCGTGGGTAGGACGCTGCTGGAATTGAACAATTCAGGCATCAAAACTAAAACCAGGTTGACTGTTGAGGTCAAGGTCGTGGAACTGCCAAATCAGCTAGGAGGCCCTGAGCGGTGAGGCGCTGATAAATTCTTAACATAAAAAAAGAAAAGAAAAGAAAAGAAAAAGCCAGGCATGGTGGTGCATGCCTGTGATCCCAGCACTTGGGAAGCTGAGGCAGGAGGATCGCTGCTGGTTCAAGGCCAGCCTGGGCTGCATAGTGAGTTCTAGGTTTGAACTTCTTAGTAAGGCCTTATATCAAAAAACTAAACAAAACCGTAAAATTCCTAGCAATTGTCTCTGGAGAGGTTGAGAGAAAGGAGTCCTGATTTATAGCTTGTGCAGACTTCCCTGGTGTAAGTCCTCCTCCGGGGCTAACTTTAGACTGCCAACATGCTGTCCCTGGCCAGAGGGAGAAGAAACATGCAGCAGCCCCTGTCATGTAGTGTTTCTGCCAAGCGGACATGGCAGACACAGCCTCAAGGACAACAGACATAGGAGAACAGAAGAAAATACTCAGGAAGCAATGAACCTAAATTTTTAGCAAATGCATGTTTCATATAAGTTGTTTATTTTACGCTTATACAATTTAAATTTCAACAATGTCTAGGTTTAGCGCCCAACTCAGAAATTCCTGAAAGTTTAACAAACTGGTCCAAGTTGTTCTAGCATCTGGCTTTCTCACACCAATCTGGGTGTGGTCCTCGGGGGCTGCCACCCACAAGGTCCTGTTGGATTTATCTTTCCAAGTCAATAAACAAGTGGGGGGGTTGGAGACTGAGCTCAAGTGCAAGAGTGCTTGCCTACCATGCACAGGGCCCTGAGTTTGACCCCCGCACCCACCCACCCCCCAAAAAAAATCACACACACAGGTGAATCTCATCTTATTTTGTAAATTGAACTCATCCACATTGAAAATTCCAAGATGCATTCAATTCACAACAGCAGGCCACCCCTTCTGTGGTCAAAATACCTTGTCAAACAGCTAATTTTTTTTTAATAAGGCCTTTTTGTATTGAAAAGATGATATACTAACTAAGACCGTTGGGGGGGATACCCATAATGCTTCCACTTCATCCAGCAGCTACTTTGTCATTTGTATTTCGGCTTCCGATTGTCATCCATGTGTACTCACACTTTTACGTGGCCGCACTAGGGACAGCCTTGAAATCGAGTGTGATTCTATGTTATTATATAATAGCCACAGTCCTTATAATAGCTGCATCACATTTAATAATGTGCTAAATCATCCCCAGGAGCCTTTCTTCTTAGTAGCATGATTTTTATAACAACACTTTAAACCAACAGTAGCAATATTCAAGATGACGTTTTTATATAAAAATGGGATTTTATGAAGAGTATTTTTTGTGTGTGTTTGTTTTTTGGGTCTTTTGTTTTTTGGGGGAGTTTTTTGGTGCTGGGGATCGAACTCAGGACTTTGTGCTTGTAAGGCAAGCACTCTAACCACTTAGCTAAATCTCTACCCCTGAAGAGTATTTTTTAGAACAACAGAGATTTTAGTTTTGCTCCGAATTGTCTTTCATCCCTTACCATCAAGAAAAAGACAGTGCAAACTTGTGCCTCCATTTTGTGAAATTATACATCAACCATACAATACACAAGCTTGTGGTTGCTTTTGTATTAAGTCAAGGTTAAGAGTTTCAGCCTCTGCTTCTTCAATAGTAATGCTTAAGAGGATCATATTTAGTGAAAAAAAAAAGCTTTGGAGGTCTGGAGCTTGAACCTAGGATCTTTGCCCTGAGCTATGTCTCCAGTCCTTTTTTATTTTTTTATTTTGAGTCAGAGTCTTGCTAAGTTGCAAGACCTTAGAATCCTCCTGCCTAAGCCTCCCAAACTTCTGGGAATACAGATGTGCACCACCACGCTGGGCTAGATGTTTTCTTTTTTTTTGGTGCTGGGGAATGAACTCAGGGCCTTGCCCTTGCTAGGCAAGCACTCTACCACTGAGCTAAATCCCCAACCCCAGAATCTATTATTTTAATAGGTCAAATATCTATACATTAAAGAGGTCAAAGAAAAGTAAATGAATAATCACAAACCAATGCTGGAGGTGTAGCTCAGTGGTACAGCACTTGCCTACCATGAGGGAAGCCCTGGGTCTAATTCTTAGCACACACACACACACACACACACACACACACACACAAGCAAGCTCAAATGAGATGTTATAAAGTTAATTTTATAAGGTTGGTTCCATTGATGCAAGGTACTTTTCTCTAGTATCTTGGAAGAAGGTGAGAAAAAAGAGAAAGAGGTAGGAGGAGAGGGGAGAGAATGAATGGTGGTATCAAAGTCAAGGCAATGCTTCGTTACTTGAGAGCTTTGAGATCCTTAACTGTTACCCAAAGGACATGTCCAGAGAGTTCTCCTTTTTTAATGGAACATGAAAGTAAATAATTTGGTAAAATTGGGCTTTTCTTACATGAGTGAGTTTTTTTTTTTGTAAGGATTTTTTTTTTTTATTTAGAGGCAAGAATTTCTTAGCCAGGCATGGTGACGCACACCTGTGATCCCAGCACTCTGGGAGGCTGAGGAGGAGGATCTCAAATTCAAGCCCAGGTCTGGGCAACTCAGCAACTTAGCAAGATCCTGTCTCAAGATAAAAAAAAAATTTTTTTTGAAAGGATTGGAGGTGTAGGTCAATGCAAATGTCCTGGGCTCAATCCCCAGTAGCACACACATATACAAGCATGCATGCGCACACCTAAAGGCAGGAATTTCTTAAGGTAAGGTCCAGCTGTAAATTTTTTCCAACCTCCAGGAAAATCATAATTTATCTGGCATCATATTTTAATAGATGAAATATATTTTCCTATAGAAAAGACGGCAAGGATTTGGAATTATAAAACGCTCTTTGTGTAGCATCTGTCTCTACAGGTGAAAAGCCAAGTAGAGGAGCATTCCATTTATCATCCTGGTTTCCCACCGTGAGTCTCTGGACTGGATACAGCACTTACATGAGTAGTTGATTTGGCTTCAGGGAAAGAGGCCCTGCACATATGAGAGGTGACCAGGTGGCAGGAGCTCATTGGGAAAATTAGGAAGCCCTTTTTCATGTAAATATGTGAGTCTCCAACCCTGGCTATATCTCAGAACTGTCAGAAGGCTTTTAAAAAGTGTGATGTCTGGTCCTAGCCCAGATTTGGATGCAACTAATCTGCAATTGATCTGGTGAAACTGTAGTATCTTAGGAAACTCAAATGTGCAGCCAGGGTTGAGACACTGATAGGCATGGTGGGAGAAAATGCAGCGGATGCCAGGGGCACCCTTCCTACAAGCAGGAGGTGGTCCTCTGGCAGTGCATGCTGGGTGTCTCTGAGTCAGTTCCTCCATCCTCTCCGGGTCTGGGTTAGTAAAGCAATGAACAAGGCCTCAGTAGCCCTTGGGGCCGCAGTGGACTCTGAGCTCAGGGATGTCTCGGGGAGTAGACACCTCAGAGTCCTAAAGCCCAAGGACGAGCACCTGGCTGGCCTGGGGCACAGCAGTGGGGCTCCGACCAGGTGGCAAGTGGGCACAGGCGCGGCAGGGCTGAGAGCCACTCTTGGCTAACAGAGCCCCTCCTTTGCACTGTTGCAGCTGTGTCCTGTGATCCAGGCTGCCTTCGATGACATGTATGCAGACCTCCTGCACATGGTGAGGGGTAGGTGCTCAGCTCCCGCCCACCTTTTCCTTCACTGTGGAATCAGCCTCCAGGCCTGCCTCCCTGGGGCCTGAGCAGCATCTTGGGCCTGGTAGCAAGTGGGATGGCACAGGCCAAATCTGCCCGGGACAAGCAAATGGAAATCTGCCACAACTCCAACTTCCTGAGTATCCTGTATGTTCAGGGTTCCGTGTGAGACCAGTAGATGCCCAGAGAAGTCCAAGTTCAAGTCCCAGCCCTGCCCCTGACTCGTTCCACGGCTTTAGGAAAGTCACCCTGCTTCCTTAGCCTCAGTTTCCTTCCCTGAAAATGTGGTTTATCTATCCCACCCTCAGGATGGTTGGTGAGGACGGAAAATTCCAAGCATGTAGCAGGAGCTCTGCCTGCCCAGAGAAGGGCTCATACCTGCCGAGGGGTGGAGGGACAGATGGATGATACTGTACAGTGGCCGCCGTACGCTCGCTGAAGAAAGGGACAAGGGACAGACTAGATGTGCGTCCAGGAGGAAGGTCATTTCTCCCTCCCCAAGAGCAGCAGAGATGGGAGGACACTGCCTGGCTCACAGACTCCTCAGACAGTCCATGAAGCAGCAGTCACATGGGGGGAAACTGACGCTCTGAGGAATTGGGTCATTTGCCCTAGATCACAGAGGAAATTACTGGTAGAATTAGGCTTGAAACTAATTTTCCCACTTCCGAATGTGTGTAATTCAGATTTTGCTGCGGCTAGCTGCCAGTGCTGGCCACGAAGGTGGACTGACTACACCTCCCTTTTAAGATAAGGCACCTGAGGACTGCGAGTGTCACTCGGAGGTGGTGTGCTTGTTTAGCATACGTGAGGTACTAGCACTGCAAAATCAGAAGAAAAGAGATTCAGAGGTGGGAGGAGACTAGACAGGGTAGTTGGGGCTCAAGCCCAAGTCTATCTATCTGGCTCCTCTGCTGCGCGGGGCCGGGGTCAAGGTCAGGATCAGAATCCGGGTCCGGGCTCCTGCCGGGGAAAGAAGGCACCCAAGGGCCTAATCCTGTCGGCTTCCCGGGTCTCCACCCAACGTCCAGAGAGACGCCACCGCCACCTGGCGGCCAAACGGGGAATTCGCGTGGAACACAAAAGACCAGGCGCCGCACACCTGGGGTCCTGACTTCTGGGCGCCTGCGTCTGGATGTGGCTTGCAGTCGGCTGGGGAGACGGGGAGTTATAAATAACAATTCAGGTCAGCGTGACCGAGAGCAAGTCACGTCCCTGTTCTGAGCCTTGGCTTCCCCACCTGCGCAACAGCGGTAATCACAGGACCTGCCTGCCAAGGTCACTGTAAGGATGGTGTATTCACTGCCATCCTCCTCATCGGCGCTACCAGCATCATCGTCTTCTCTCTGGCTCCTCCCTCCTTCTCCTCCCTGGTTCAGTACTGAGCGGCTGGAAGCAGCCGCACGTACGCCGCCCGTCCACTGCACTCCAGCCTCACAGAACTTTCGTCTCTCGTCTCACCCTGAGCAGTGCCCATTCCCCTCAGTCCTGGAGGCCTGCAGTTTGACCTTCTGTCTCCCGCCATCGAGGACAGTGTCATCCGGCTCGACCTAGAGGTGAGTGCCACTGTAGGCACATGGGGACTGTGCTGCTCTTCTGTGGTCGCCAGGGGTCACCACGGTCACGGTCAGGGCACACAGGCTGCTTTAGAAGCCATCACAAGCTGAGCATGCCCTATGTGGGCTGAACTGAGGGAGAAGACCCTGCAGATGGGACCGAAGGGCCACGGAGAGCATGCACTCAGAGGCCTATTCTCCCCTAAGCCTGCCTGTGCAAGGTGCCTGGGCCTTTCTGAGGCCGCCTCCTGCCTGTCCCCAAAGTGCTGGGGACATTGCAGCAGAGCTCAGGGTGGTGGCCCAGCCTCAGCGACTACACAGACCTGTTTCCTTCCGGCTACATGACTCCCAGGCTGTGCAACGTTGGGCAAGTTTCTTCCTTCTCTGAGTCTCAGTTTCCTTACTTGTAAATGAGGATAAAGAATAATGGCCACTGAGGATAGAATTAAATGAGACCGAAGGACCTGGCAGACAGAAAGCACTGGTAACTGTCAGCTCTCTGTAAAGTGTGGGACTGGGCTCCCGGGGTCCTGCCTAAGCGGCAGCTCTCAACATCCTTTCAGAAACTGCAGCATCAAACATTTCCATCCATCTTGTCATTTTCCCTTCTTCTAACGAGTTTGTGGTATCTGAGACATTGAAATATAAATGAAAATAAGATATCTAGGTTGAAGTCCAAATCCAGTGGTGCGTAACTAGTTACAGCTCCTCCGGAGGCTAAAACAGGAGGATCAAGGCCATTGTGGGCAACATAAAGAGACTCTGTTTCTTTGTTTTCTTTTTCTTTTAAGTTATCTATGCTGGGGAAAAAAATTAAATTGGAGATTCTCTGGGATTCAGGTGGAGGAGATACTGCCAGGTACCTGCCACAATTTATCACCACAGCAAGGCAATGAATTCCAAACCAACCCACCCTCAAAATAACAATATTCATCCACAAATCATGACCCAATCACCTCTGAAAGGTCCGGCCTACCCACCCAGCTCCCTGGCGATCTCATTTCCACCTGAGTTTTAGGGGACATTCTCAATCCACCAGCTCTGGCTAAGGAAGCTGTGAGCTTACAGTTTGAGGCTGCCTTGTCTCCTCAGGCCAAGGTACTGGACTCAAAGGGCAGGGTGACTACGAGTTTCGACAGCTCAGAGACGTCTCTGATGGTGCCCAACCTGGACAACGCCGCTTTCAGCTTCATCATACGGCAGGACGTGGTGAACACTGTGGTAGCCGCCTTGCTGCCTTCGGAAAAACTTGTGATCCTGCTAGATTATGTGGTGAGCCTCGCTGGGACAGAGGGGCCCTGCTGCCTCAGCTGGAGGCACAGGGGACAAAGACTACCTGGGCTCCTGGACAGGATTCCCTGTCAGCCTTCGGGGTAGATCCCTCCAGAGGTGGACCCTGCTGTGACACGCCCTCTGAAGCTGAAAACCTCCCTGTCATATCTGACTCTGGCCCTGCTTCTGCCCTCTGATACACCTGTTTCGTCTACCTAAGAGCCCTGGGGAGCCAAAGACACTGAGCAGCCCGGGGATGCCCTAGCACTGTGTGAGCCATGGCAGATACAGCTAAGTGATCAGGGCCCTTCCTCCCCCTGATCCTGGGTGCCAGCACAAGCTCAGAATCGTTACTAACGTGGCTGGGCAGAGTGGAGCCCACCCATCTGCCACCACCAGCCACGTCCTGCAGGGTACTAGATGGAGCAACCAAGGTCGGGGAGAAGGTGTTGCTCACAGCTATGGGAGGGTGGCAGGGTTTCAGGTCAGCAGACAGACAACAGATTCCAATTCCTTGGGGATTAGAACTCAGAATCAGGACCTGGGATGGTGAGAACATGGGGGTGAGTTGGCATCAACCACATTCACGGCTACAGCGAGAATTGGAGTCGGTCTGTCCACCCTTGGGAGCAGGGAGCAGCTGCAGGCCCTCAGCCACCCACTGTCCACAGCAGGCGTTCACTGTGGGCCCCGCCCTCAGTGCCTGGCCTAGGGGTTGTAGTTCCACCAGTGGCAGACATGTGGCCTGGACCCTGAGCACCCAGCTTTTCTAGCGTTCTGGGAACCCTTCATTCCAGCAGTGGGATACAGACATGGGCCTCACCTGTCCCATCTGGTTGACCTGCTCTGGCTTCCTCCCCTTCAGCTTCCCAAAGTGGCCCGTGAGCTGAAGTTGAGCATCGAGAAGATCAATAAACAGGTGAGTGAGACCATTCTCCACCTGCAGCTAGGTGGGCGATTGCTGCAGTGTGGAAAGAGGTCTCCAGCGCAGAGAGATGTATGACACTGTCCACCTCCCTTCCACTGCTTGGGACCATGACAGACCAGGCGCAGACTCTCAGAGATTTCAGTCTAGCAGGGAACTTTGAATCAGATGATCATACAGATGACATTTTGCTATAAGTGCAGTGACAAAGGACAGGTGCTGGAGTGTCCCTGGGCACCTATTGTGGCTGGAGACCAGGAGGCTTCCCCAAAGGGGAGGGTGTTTCAGAGAGGGAGCAGGAGGCACAGGCTGCCTGCAGGGACAACAGTACACTGGAGGGTCTGTGCCAAGGACAGTGCGGCTGGGGCACAGAGGGAGACAGACCAGGCCAGGCCCCATGGGGCAGCGGGGCGCCTATGGCCATGGCGGAGCACTCGGGTGGCCACATGTGGGTCCAGTGTCCTTTCAGGTTGCAGATAGGCTGACCAACACCCAGTTGGTGAAGATGGTGACTCAGGACGTTCCCTACCTCCACCTGACCCCGGGTGGCACCGAGGCAGCCCAGCAGATCATCATGGATATTTTTGCCACAAATGAAGACCTCCACCCGCTCTTCACTCTGGGCATCGTGAGTTCAATTGCCTTCGACTTGGGCTGCAGCATGCCCACCTTTCCACCGTCGCTGTTCACTCTGCTTGGCACCCAGCCAGCTATGGGGAGGATCCGTGAACCAAGTCAGGAGCTTCGGGGGCCTAATGTTGACCCTGTGACTTTATTGGTCAGGAACCTTTGGGCAAAGACTCAACTCCCATGTACAAAAGGGGAACTGATTAGATCATATAACTGAAAAATCTAGATGACATTAGCTTTGGGAATAGCCGGATCCGGGTGCTTCAACAACATCTTCACTCTCCTCTCTCCTTTGTGGCAGCCTTGCTTTTCTCCATGCCACCTCCACCCTCAGGCAGACCATCTGCTCATGGGAGGCCCCAAGTGCACTGCACTTACATCCAATCGAGTTCAAAATCCCAGCAGGAAGGTCCTCTCTTTCCCAAAAGCTCCAGCAAAAGTCTTAGGGATGACTCTCATTGGATGAGCCTGGGTCTCATTCCTGAACCAATCTGCATGGTCAGGAAATTGAATATGTAACGCTTCTCAACTGGGACACACACAGGCGTGGGGACTGGGAGCTGGCTCCATGTAAACCACACTGACACAGCAGGAGTGCTGAGTCCTCTTCTGAAGTCTCAGCAGAATTAAATCATCTCCAAGGAGGTTTCTCTGGGTGTCCTCCATACCTCTGAGGATGGGCCGGGGTGAGGCATCACAGAACGGGCCTTGTGGAAGGGGTCCTGGGCAGGCCCTTTAGAAGCAGAGCCTGGGACAAGGTTCTCGTAAAGGTGACATATTGGGGGACAGATCAGGGAGGGCTGAGCAGAGAGCAGCTGGGGATCAGCCAGGGCCTGACCCATGGGTTGCACCACACGAGTGGGGTAGAGACCAGAAGGCCAGGCTTCTGTGCCCTTCATCATGCAGTCATTGGCCACCAATTGCCCCTAGAGGCAGCGGAAACAAAACCTCCCAGGGAGACAGCTTCACTGAAACCAGGAGACGTCTGCAGAGAAAGCCAGCTGGGCACTCTGGGCAGCAATGCTCAGCAGCTGAGAGGCACCGCCGCCCTCTCTGGGCATCGATGGGGCACCAGCTGCACCTATTGCAGCAGGCGGAGAAGACATGAATGAGGCAGGGCTTACCCGGGGGTCTGATGGGACCGGCATCCTCACCGCAGGGGCTGTGGACCACTGTGCAGGCTGTGCACCTCACAGTTTAGGGTGTCCTTCAGAGACACAAGCAGCCTGGCGCAATCAGAAGCGCTCCACTTGATGCCCTGGCTTCCCGAGTTGACGGATCCTCTGATCCTGGACCCCAGGCCAGCCCCACTCCCTAGCGACCCCTCCACGGCCAATGGGAGGCACTCTAGCCATCAAATCCAAGCCTGCAGGATGAGGGTGTCCCCTGAGTGCTGCTGACCTGGAGCTGAATCTGGCACCCTGCCCTCGGGGTCGCCCCAGCCAGGAGTCAGGCTGATGCCTGTTTTGAGCCCACATTTGGCACCTGGTACAACTTCCAGACTTTCCAATAACACTTATCACAGGCTCGCCCTTTCCTCACTCTCCTCTTGGTCCTCTTTCGCAGCTTCCTCACTTACACGACAGTAACGACAGGATCCACCACACAGGGGTCAGCTCCCTGAACACTGTCACGTCCAGTTCTTAGAGCATCACCTGACACAGCGAGGGCTCCACGCGCTGGCCGCGCTGCTGTCCCTGTCTCTCCCTGCAAGCATATACATTGTGTGCTTTATGGGGCAGGGTACAGGTACTTCCCATTTATGAGATGCAGAAAGTGAGGCCCAGAGAGGCCAAACCCTTTCCCAAGGTCCAGCTAGCATCTGAGATTCAGACCAGGAGAGCCGGGCCCCAGCTCCTCCTCGCATGGCCCTCACCCCTGCCGGATCCCTCCACTTCAAAGAAATGGAACCCAGGCTTTTCTCGTTGCAGGAAGCAAAATCAGAAGTTCAGTTTTACAGTGAAGGTGACCGTCTTATGCTCAACTTTAATGACATCAGGTAAACATGGAAATCACTGTGAAGGTTCTACCGATGAAAATGAGGCCAGGCTGTGACGATGGGTTTCTTTAAACACCCAGTGGGTGGGCATCGGGTGAGGGCTGCTCCAGGGCAGGAGGCAAGGTGGCTTGCTGGGCTCTCCTGCCGTCGAGGACTGACTGCCAGAGACAGGGGAGGAAACTGAAGCGCCTGACAGTGGCCACAGGGCAGGCTCGGCCTGGCCATAGGAGTGGCCTATCCAGCACCAGCCCCAAGACGGGCAGTAACGGTCATCCCCAGACACTGCACCCCTCGGGGCCAGCATGGACGTGCCTTCTGTGCCGCTGATTCTCCCGTCCACACCCTCCCCTACCCCACAGTGAGTTCGTGAGATGCACACTGGAGCCTCCCAGAGTCGGCCAGGTTCCACGTGTGTGGGGACTCGCCCAAGCAAGGTTGCGAGTTTTTTTCTGTAAATTAGTTGCAAGCATGTAAGTCTCAGCCTCTGGGGCCTGCCTGGGCTGGCATTCCTGCCTAGCAACGAAGAGCTGAGCTGGAACTCAAGCTCCCCTCCTCAGAAGTCCACTATTTGTGCCTTCCCAACTAGAATGTAAGCTCCGTGAGGCAAGGGTTTTATTCAGTCCACCCCTGTATCACAAGCCTCTGCTGTGACAGGTGCTCAGTCCATAGCTGTTGACTGGATGACTGGGCCACCACAGCGCTCTGCTCATGTACATCTTCTGTTGCAGTTCTGATCGGATCCAACTCATGAACTCGGATGAGACTATAGGCATATTCAACGTAAGTATTAACAGATTGTCTGTTGTGAGCACGGAGATGGGCCGGAATGGTTCGCCCCAAAATGAGACAATGCCCAGGGTCTGCTTCGGAGACGATCCCCAGAGGGACTCAGGGGAGGCGGGCTGGCCTCCAGCAATCAGCCACAGCCAGACCTCCTGGCCACACATCCAGGCACCTGCTGTGTGCCAGCCACAGTGAGACACACACGGTCACGTGCACAGACCTACACTCGCTGTCTGTCAGCACGGTATCGGTTCCGCATTAGAAAACCAATCCCCTGGGTTCACAGTCCCCTTGTGATCGCAGAGCCCCACCTCAGTGACCCCAGCGGCCTCTTTCTTCTACCCTTGTTTTCCCCGTCAGATTGAACCAGGGTCTCAAACTGGCTGGTCTGTCTTTTCAGCCATGCGTTCCTTGGTCTTATGTTTTATTAATTTTTTCACCAATATTTTAAAGCAAAGAGGGTTCCAGGTGAACTTCCCTTAGGACATCAGAAGCTCAGGCAACTCCCTCGGATCCAGCTGGGCAGCGAAAGAGCAGCAGGGCTCTAAGGAGGGGACATCCTCCGATGCACCCAGTGCCCCGCCTGCAGGGTCCCCAGCAGCTGAGTTCGAGCCTCGCCTCGTCCCCAGGATCCCTCGCAGCTCTACCCTGCAAAGGGACCTGGGATTCCATCATCTCGGCTGCTGCCCTCTCCGAGGGGATGAGCCCTGCCCGCCCGTGATGGCGGGAGGACCTGGGACTCAGCCAGGGTGACAGCTCCCCTTCCTCCCGCAGCCTGAACTTCTGAAAGATGTCATCACCAAGATCCTCAGTGCTCAGCTGCTGCCAAACCAGAACAGTGAGTCCCCCTCCACCAGTCCCTCTGCCCACAGGGCTTTGCTTCACCTCGTCTGCCCATTTGGTTTCTATCGCCTGGTCAACCCTCATTTAAACTCCTCCATCTCTGGGGAGCCCTCCTGGTCACTCCCCTGGAGTGACGGCTGCCTCTCAACCTCCAGGCTCAATTCCTTTTCTAGCCAGTGTGGGGCCCTGCAGAGAGGGACCAGGCAGGGCCCAGCCTCGCACAGCTGTTCTCGGGAAGGAGACAGTGAAGACACACAGCAGAGCATGCTCACGATGCCACAGGCAGACCTGAGTTCATGTCCCATCCCTCCCTTGCTGGCTGCCTGGGCTACGACAAGCTGCCCAATCCTCCTGAGCCTTAGTTTGTGAAGTGGGAAGATAATTGTGCCTTCCTTGTGTGTAAGGGGTGGAGGACACACACAGGTCTGTGTGTAAGGGCAGAGGCGAGGCACAGTCTGCACCCAACCTTTCCTAGCCATCGCTGTAGCATGTGGGCCTATTATCAGGGTTGTAAAGGAAGGTGCCCAGAGGGTAGGTAGCTTCTCTCTAATCCCTGGATTGAGGGTGTGAGGAGAGTTGGTAACCTGTGCCGGCAATGCCTTTTTGATTTCCCTTGATCAGAGTGGGAAATCTCAAAGTATAGGAACCTCTGCTGTGGACTAGGGGAGCCGATGATGTTCTTGAGCAGAAGCATGAGAAGATTCAAGGGGTCCAGCCAGGGGGCAGCCAGGAGCTGGGGCCAGAGGCAAGAGGTGGGGAGATGAGGCTGGGCGGATGCTGGGGCAGAGAACAGGCGAGCTGAAGCAGAATCCAAATCTGGCTTCCCACCAGGACCTAGGAGTCTGCCCTCCCCAGCCCACTACCTCTACCCACATTTGTTCTTTCAGGCAAACTGAGAGCTGGGATCCCTGTGTCAATCGTGAAGGCCTTGGGATACGAGGCGGCTACCTGGTCTGCGGCCCAGGTGAGTGGTACACAGGCACAAACAGCCTGCCCCGGCTGGGAAGAGCATCTTCCCACCAACTCCAGCCCAGCCCTGCTACTGACATGTGGGGATGTGGGCGAGTCCCTTCCCCTCTCGGGCCTCGCCTCCTCATCTGCAAGCGGGGCCATCACATGTTTCCACTTCGCTAGTCACCGTTCATTCATTCATTCATTCACCAAGTCTCTCTTGAAGGTCTGCCATATGCCAGGCCCGCCTCTGAGTGCTTGAGGCTGCAGATAGGAGCAAAAGGAAAACACCCCACCGCTTCCAGTACCCACATTCAAATGGAGAGGCACATACATAAACTTATAAAAGTAGAGCATTCGTCCAATTCAATAAGGGCCAAGAAGGAAAATAAAGCAGGCTCAGAAGGGTGACGGCAGAGGGGGGATGCTGCATTAGATGGGATGGTCACAGCCATCTGTCTGAAGAGGCAACATTTGAGCCAACACATGAGGAGATGAAGGATTGAGCCCTGTGTGTAGCTGGGGAAGCGTCCTGTCAGAATGGACAACAAGTGCAAAGGCCCTGAGGCGGGAATGTTTGGCATTCAAGGAAAGATGCCCAGGATCGGAGGCAGAATCAGGGAGTACAGACTGCGGGTTACACACACCCGCTGTGTGGCCACATGGACTCCGCTCCATGAGGGTGGAAATCAAGTCCGTCTTGTCCATGCCTCTGTACCAGTGCTGTCAGCAAGGCTGGGCGCACACCAGACATCCCATGAAGACTTGACATCTGCTGAGGAAGAAGGACTGGAGCAGATACTATCCCCAACAACACAGTGGCCCATAGTCATCCTGTGCCTGTGTCTGACTCAGTCTTCACACCCACACCAGGTGGTGGGTCCCCATGTAATCTCCATTTTACACATAGTGAAACTGAGACTGGGTGACAGAGTCCCTTTCCAAAGTCACACCCCCAGCAGGGGGCAGCACTGGGATTGGTACTCAGCACCCACCCTGATAACTCCCTGCTCTGGGCTCCCAACTCTGCGCCAGCCGCTGTTAGTGAGGCGCCGAGCGCACCACCCAAGCCACAGGCAACTATGAGCACCTACTGTGTGCAGGCACAGATCACAGCAGCAGACAGGCAGAAACTTCGGCCTTCTTGGTGTTCGATTCTACTCTAGACAGGGAGAGATGTTGAAAACAGAATTATTAGCACTGAAGAAAATCCACTGAAGAAAACCCACCACCCTTCTGTGAGACGGTGTCTAACCCGAGACTCCGGAGGCACTTTAGACCAAACCCTGGACTCTTAGTCCTCATGTTCCTGCAGCTGTCAAGCAGAATCACTGAATTCCTGAGCTGTTTAATCCTGGAGAAAAGCGCAGATTTAAAGTCACTAACTGCTTCTATTTTCAAGTGTCCTGTTTTGCTCTGTTCCTTTGTTTTTGGCTGGCAGTACACAGGTTTCCTTTCTGTAGCTTATAATATCATGCCCTTTAAAACCCAGCAGGAAGAATGAATAAAAGGACAGACATGAGCTGGACCAGTCTGAGGAAGGGAGGGTGACAGCAGAGTCCAGGGGATAAGCGGCCAGGTGTTCATTGTACGATTCTTTCAGCTTTGCTGGATGCTTGAAAATGGTCACCATAAAATGGTGGGAGATCCAATAGGGCAAGTTCTTCATGTTACACATGGTTTCAAAGAAAAGAAAAAATGGCCTTGTTAAAAAGTCAGCTGCCTGGGTCCCCACAGATACAACCGAGAATTTGCATTTTATAAAACTTCTTGGAGAGTTTTGGTAGTGGACTGGGCTTGGAGACAACAATCCTACACAGGCCACTGCAGGGCATTACACAGACCTCTGCCCCTGCTGAGAATTCTGCAAGAGTGAGTTCAGGGTTATAACTCCCCAAGGCCAGTGGTCACCTTGTTGGGGAGCACAAAGCCAGCATAAACCACAGCAAGGTAGGAAGTGAAAAAAAAACTGACTTCTCCTTCAATCCCAGGATACCCTCGTGCTGACCCCACACTCAGACTACTAGACCTGGACGCTGCGCTCCCCAGGGGGGACTCGGATGGTGGCCACCCAGGGCAGACCGGTCACAGCTGGGAGTGTGGGAGCAAGCTCTGTGTATTGTTCCTCTCTGCAATCAATAAACACTCGCCCACAGCTCCTGAGGTCTGAAATGTTGCTCTGTCTCTGCACCGGAGTCATTTGCCACTGGCAGGCTCAGGGCCTGGTCATCTGAGCCACATCTGGGTCATTTGCGGCTTATCCGAGCACATCTGGGCACTCTCTGAGCTGTGTCTCGGCCACGTCAGGCCACAAGAGGATGACTCCTCCCTTAGGTCTCAGGAGTAAGAGAACTGCTTCTTCTCACTTGCCTTCAGGGTCAGCTTTAACACCATCTCTGCAGCCCTGGCCCTTTGGGTAGGGGACATATATTTTGCTGATCTTGGTGGTGTGGTAGTTCAAGGCCCTCTGACCCATGTGGCTGGCCCCTCCTTGATGTGACTTCCCCGCTATGGGCTTCAGGGCCTTCTCAGTAAAATGGGGATATTCATAGGTCCCCCAGGGTGTGTACACAAACAGTGTCACCTGTGGGTGATGTCATCATCACTTCTTACTTGGCCTCTAGGGTATTAGGCCTTTATCACCAAAGACAATGCGTGGCTGCCACTGCTCCCCCGCAACCACCACCCTGATGCCAAGAGATTTGGAACAAACAATAGCGCCCTGTTCTCCAATCAAGTTCCACCCCAGAACCCAGAGTCCATCAGGGGCACCAGGGGCCTTGCAGGAAGAGAGCGGGTAGGCATTTCAGGAAAAGGCGTTACTCAACTTCCCAATGCAGACAGGCACAAGAACACTTACAGCCCCAGGAGACAGCAGGAAGGAGGTTCTCCAGGGAGACAGGCCAGGCCATGCAGAACATGGAGGGGCCAGGACCAAAACCTGCACGTGGCACTCACACCGGCATCAGCCAAAGCCCCCAACAGAGCCCTGACTCCCAAGAACACTTCGTGGCTGAAGAGTGGGCAGGAATTTGCTCCCCACACAACACATTCTCTTACTTTTCTAAATCTTATTAAATCTGGGTCTGAGCCCCCACTCACAAGGGAGGTGAGAGTCTGTGCCCGTCTCATCTGGGGAATTCTTGGCCGGCTCCCTAGGGTCTTACAAGGTGGGGTGGAGGGAGGCTACCAAGAGGCCTGGAGGGTGGAGCAGAATCTCTGGATGTTCATCTCCTTGGTCTCGATGAAGGGGACTCTGTCCCCAGCCACCTGACTGTGAGAGCCCCATCACTCAGGCCATTTGAGAAGATGGGATCCTTTTACAAACCAGCTATAGCCCCAGGTCCCAGGGTTCCAGACCTGGAGCTCCCTGGGGGCTGGTGGGTAAACAATCCAGCTTCTCACTCCAGGGGCAGAGACAGCTCTGAGGCCTGTGCTGCACACTGGCTTCCAGTGCTCTGGGCAGGACGAACCAGGCACCCACAGTGGCAGCCAGCTAGACGCCACACCTGCCTGGCCGTCCTGTGCCCTACTGGGTCTCCACCCCAGGTTGCTGGGCCCCCTCCCCCATCACAGTACACTCAGAGCCCAGCCTCAAGGTCTGCTTCTGGGCATCTAGCCAAGACGTGCAATTGCTCCATGTATGTACTGCTAAATGCATCTTACAGAGCATCACTCCACCACCTCCCTGTGACCTATGGCAAGGCTCTGCCCTCACACCACTTGGTAAAGCAAGCAACTGAGGCCCTGGCAACTCCCCTCCACCCCAAACAAGCCCTCCCCACTGCCCATTGTACCCTATCTCACCTCCCTGATCATCCGTCCTCAGGTGTCCCCCCACAAAGAGAAGGAGAGGCTGGTTCTCCCCAGATTTCGGAAGGGAAGAGGCCTTCAAACTTCCCGCAATATCCTGCACCCATCCCATCACTCAGATGAGGCAGTTCACTCAACAGCCCTCTCTACGCCAGCCTGAAGGATGGCACTTGAGGGTAAAATTGAGGCCCAATCCACAGAAAATCAGGGGAGCCAACCAACTCTTAAATCATCTTCCAACTCAAAAAGTCCCTGATTTTATGACTCAGACTTTTTTTTTCTTTTTTGAGACATGGTCTCACCATATAGTTCAGGCTGGACTTGAGCTCACTATATAGCCCAGGCTAGGCTCTAACTCCCAGAAATACCCCTGCTTCTACTCTGAGATTTTTTAATAAGAATATCTCATCCTAGTTCATGCCTCCAATCTCAGCCACTCAGGAGGATGAGGCAGGAGGATGTCAAGTTCTAAGTTAGCAGAGAGAACTTAGCAAGACCCTGTCTCAAAATTTAAAAAAAAAAAAGTTTAAAGGGGCTAGAGATGCAGAATAGTACTCTCTAGGTTCAATCCCCAATACCAAAAAATATAATCATAATATCTTGACCAATATATGCTACCGAATCCTATTAACATGGCCATTTGCTTTTGACTTTAAAGTGAAAACTTTGGAACCAGCAAACATTAACCTTACATTTCTTGTGTGGCTGCTGTCTTCCAGAACCAAACTTCCACCATCTCCCCCTCTGGCCCAGGTGTTTCCAGGGGAAGGGCAGAGCTTAACCCCTGCCCTGACCATGTCCCTGAGTTATGAATAATTGCAAGGAAACCCCAGGAGAAATCAATGAGCTATCCAGAGATGAGTCACACGGGGGGACCGCAGTGCACCCTGCCATGGACGGCAGTTGTGAAGGGTGGATGCCGACACAGTCAGCTGTGTGCATTCACAGGGCGCCAGGTGCACACCTCATAGGGCCTCTGCCCAGCACAGCGGTCAGGCGTGCAGGAGGGTCCTGGAGCCACACAGCACAGAAACACCAAATAACCTTTCATAGGGGGCCAGTCCCCTCCCTGGGCCTGATTTCAATCCCAGCTTTACCAAAGATGTGTTGTGTATCCTTGAGCAGGACACTTGACCTTTCTGAGTCTCAGCTTCCTCATCTACAAAATGGAAATAAAAATCAGTAACTTCCTTTAACCTTCCTATGTGCCAGGCCCTGTGCTGACATCTACCCAAGCTGCCTCCATGGCCCTTCACTATCCCCAGGAGACATGCATGGATTTGTTCTTTGCATTTTACAAGCATGAAAAGTGACACTCAGAAAGGTAAGTGAGTTGCCACAGTCGCACAGGTCCTGGACAGTGGTGGCAAACTGAACCCAAGGCCATCTGCTGCAGAGATTGTGTCCTTGGCAACCACGTTATAGCAGAAATTGTAGCTGGGATGACAGGCATAAAAAGGGGCTGGAAAATGGCCACGGGTGGTCACCACCCACTCAGCCCCACAACTGCCCCCACCTGCTCACCTCCCCCCACTCCACCCCAATATCTTCATTCCCTTGGGTTCCACTACTGCCACACCCTGAGAGCCTCCTGTGCCCCTCCAAGAGCTAGAAGCCACAGGCCCTGTGCCCTAATGTCCCAAAGGGACAGCCCACCCCCTCCTCCCTGGGATCTGCCAGCCCCTGGCCCAGATCCGGCCCATTGAGACTCAGGGCTAGGCCCTATCAGTTTTGGCCAGAAAAGCCCCTTGTCACTCCAAGCTACGAGGAACTTCCTTCCCCTGATGCAGGGTCTGGCCAAGGAACTGGGCTTCCTGCCCATGTGCCCATCCCCCATTTAAGAGCACAGGTTATAAAAGTTGTCCTTCAGGGAAGCTGGAGACGGAAGCCAGAGAGACTCCAGACAGCCCTGTTCTGGAAGAGGTAAGGACAAGGAGGCCTGCATGGGCATGCCTCAAATATTTCTTGATCACCTACAATAATGTGGTGAAGTGGTACATAGAGTCTCAGTGCCAGGTAAGCTGGGTTCAGATCCCAGCTCTGCCACTTACTGTGTCACCACAAGCAAGTCATTCTCCTTTCTGAGCCAAGTTCATCCTGTGGAGAATGGGTCTGGATGCCAAGGGTCCCCTTGTGATGGGGACTGGATGAGGCCTTGAAGCTCTTGGTGTGGTCAAGCTCTTGGTGTGGTACCTGGCACATAGCAAGGGCCATAGAAGCAGTCAGAGCTTGTCACAAGGACTCAAGACATGAGGCAGAAAGAGCCAGAGCCCAGTGTGAGGGGGACCAGACTTGGGCACAATGACAGAAATGAATCTGATGTAGAGACCAACCACTGCTGACAGCAAGGTGGATCGTGGATGAATTTAAAATTGGTCTAGAAACAAAACAGGAAAAGCTAACACCATGAGCACAAATTCCACAGTCCTAATTTTTCACATGCGAACAAATGCAAAATTCTTTTCTGTTGCCCAATTTGATCATTGTCTTTTGTTGGGTTTTTTGTTCTGTTTTGCAGTGCGGGGTCTCTAACTCAGCCCCCAGTGCATGCTTAGCCAGTGTGGACCCCTGAGCCACGCCCAGCCCTCAGGCACTGTTTTGAACTCCTGTGCCACCTGTAGCAAATGTCTCTGGCACGCCAGAGTAGGTTCAGCCACGGTGAGGGTCACCTCCCCCTGCTCAGGAGCAGCAATTACTTCCCGGGTGTCTTCTTCATGGGCACAGCACGGGGACAGTGGAGACTCCTCAGCCCCCCGCTCACCCTGACACCTGCCTGAGGGATGTCTGAATCCAACTGGTCCCTGCGCTGCATCTGCAGTGGCCTCGATTCCTGGTGTGTGCTCCTGTCTGTCCCCAGACCTGCAAACTCAAGGGTCCCAGCTCTGCTTTTTTGGCTGCTTGGCCAGAGCTGAGGCTCTGCTGGCAGAAGCCAGCACAGACACGCTGGTTGAAATATTTCCCCACTACTTGGCAAAGATCTGTGGCTTCAGGCCATCTGGCTGCTACCGCTCCACCCCGGTTCAAGCCATTTGGCTGCCTACCTCTCCACCCTGGTTCCTATGGCAGCTCTCCTAGGACTCCAACCTGTCACCTCCTCACTATCCAGAAGCCTCTGTAGTAAAAGGGAGCACAGGTCCTTTGACGTGACACTAGGTCAGCCACCCACACTGGCAGCATTGGGACTCGCCGCACACCAAGTGTTCTGCGTGTATTGCCCAACATATTCTTCACAACAACCTATGAGGTCCCCACTCTACAGACAAGAAAACTGAGACCTGGTCAGGTCATACCACAGGAAGTGGCAGAGCCTGATGCTGAACCCAGGCCACGTAAGGCAGAGGGACACTCCAGGCTGAGAGACCCACAGTATAGATGAGCGGTGGGAGAGCAGCAGGCTGTGCTCCGGAACCAGCAGGTCTGGGGCCGGAACAGAGGCTGGGGAGGCAGGAGAGATGGTTCCAGGGGAGGCCGAGTGGGGGGCACATGGTTCTCGCCTCTGTGTCCTCAGGTCCTGAACGGGAGGATGCTGCTGCTCTGGGGGTCCCTGTCCTGCTGGGGGCTGTGGCCCCATGCCCGAGGGGAGGCCCACACCTCTCCCTGTGGATCAGTGAGGACCAGCTGGAAAGAGGTCCGTGTGAAGGGGCCCTGGCAGGGAGGAACCTGAGAAGGTCAAGGGTGGGACAACACCACCTTCTTCTCCAGATTTCTGCCCCTCCGCACCCCCGCAGCCAGCCGGTCCCCGCCCTGCTCCGACACTCACTGTGGCTCCCCAGTGCCTTCAGGAGCTCCTCCACACCCCTCACCCTGACGTTCAAAGCCCTGCATCTGCACCCTTTTCCCCCAGCACCCTTTTGCCCACACAGTCCACGGCTCCCTGCTTTGCTTGCCAAGAAAGCTTTCTCTCTTCCCCATGGTGAACTTGACTCATCCCGGAAAGCAAAGTTCAAGCATCTCCTCTGGAAATTCCTCTCAGTTTCCCAGACAGAAAGACTCTCCTTCCTATGGGCTCCCACAGTGCTTTGGGGAAATCTCTTCTGTGACCTTGTAACAGTATACTTATTGTGCCATCTTTCTGTCTGTCTGTCTGCCTCTCTCCCTAAGTTTTACCTGTGAGCTGCTTGTCATCCACCATGCTTACTATTCTTTCTGTTTCACAAACTCACCAGGCTCAGGATGACCGCAGGGCCTTTGCATGTGCTGTTGCCCTGTCTACCTTGCTCTCCCCCCAGGTTGGTTGGTCAGTAATGGCCTCCTTCACTTTCTTCAGGCCTCAGTTAAAGGCCTCCTCCTCAGCGAGGCCTCCCCTAATGACCCACACCCCAGTCATGTTCCCACTCAGCTCCAAACTTTTTTTGTAGCACTTAGCACTTCCAAAAATTACCTTGCCCACTGCTCAGAATCCCAGGTTGCTGGCTGTCTCCCCACTAGACTGTGATGCTATGAGACCGGAGCCACACTGCTCATGCGCCCTGAGCCGGGCAGACTAAACATCTACTAAGTACTTGTCAGCTGGTGCAGTGGCCTGTGCCTGTACTCGGAGGAAGAGGCGCAAGGATCACTAGCACCCAGCGTGGACAGCACAGTGAGACTTCAATCCTCGAAAAAGAAAAAATACTAAACCCCAGCATGGTGGCACATACCCATAATCTCAGCACTCTGGGAAGCTGAGGCAAGAGGAACACAAGTTCGAGCCCGGCCTGGGCAACTTAGCAACTTAGTGAGAGCCTGTCTCAAAATAAAAAATAAAAAGAACTGGGGCTGCCACTCAGCATGAAGGCCCCGGGTTCAATCCCCAGTAATGGCTGATGATGACGATGATAATCATAGTAACAATACTTGTTGCTGAATGACTGTCTGAACTGCTGGCTGGAAGCAGGTGCCATCAGCATCTGTTGAAGGGCTGAATTATGGGTGAAGCCCCACACTGAGGAGTGGCCCATGTCCTCAGACCTTTCAGACCTGCTCTTGGAGAATCAGATCCTGAAGCCTGCGATGGGGGTCTTGGGAGAAGGCAACCTCCCTTTGTTGGCAGAGGCCTCTCCCAGAAGCACGGTGGGCTGGACCTGTCGCTGGCTGGAGACCTCTTCTCAGGGGACAGCCTGCCCCTGGTGAAGGCGCTGCTCAGGCAGGCGGGTGAGTGCCGCAGAGGTGCCCCCAGCCTTTCTTCCCACTCTGCGTCCCTGGTTCTCACCTGTCACCTGCAGAAGTAGGCAGGCAGCAGGGTGTTTTAGGGCATCTCTACTGCCTCAAAAGTACAAAGCAAGTGATGTGTTTGTTTGTAGTACTAAGGATTGAACCCAGAGCCTTCACACTGATGTCCTTTTTTATTTTTTTATTTTGAGGCGAGGTCTTGCTAAGTCACTAAATTGCCCAGACTGGGCTCAAATTTGTGATCCTCCCGCCTCAGCCTCCCAGAATGCTGGGATTACAGACATGTACCACCAGCCCAATGTAAGTACATTTCTATTATCCCTCTACCTCTCAATGCCACTTCAAACCTATGAAGAAAGATGGGCCTACATAGGGGTCTCTGCCTGGCATGCCTGACACCCTCTGTATTTAACCTACACCTGCATTGTTTTTTTTTTTTTGCACCTGTATTTTTCAAACTCACAGAGCACTTTTAAAAATATTTTAAATGAGGGGTTGGGAATTTAGCTCAGGGGTAGAGCACTTGCCTCACAAGTGCAAGACCCTGAGTTCTATCCCCAGCACCCAAAAAGATATATATATTTTTAATGAATTGTCTACATTTAAAAATTGAGTTAATTCAATTAAAAATTTTTGAGTTAATTCAATTAAAAATTTTTTAATTGAATTGTCTACATTTAAAAATCAAAATCTTGGTTTCCCAATTGAGTTTGCAAGGACTGTGGCACCAAATTCCCATGCGCTGAGCAGCCTGAGCTACAGAAACTTCCTGCCCTGCTGTGCTGGTGGTGGGAGGTTGGCTCAGGGTCCCTGCGTGCTTTCTGTGGGAGGCAGATCCACTCCATGCCTCCCTCTGTATTGGGAAGTGGGCTGATGTTCTTTTGTGCTGGCGTGTAGAAGCACCACCCAGTCTCTACCTTCATCCCACAGGGCACCCTCCCTGGGTGAGCTCTGGGACATCCAAGAGCCTCTGCTTCCTCACCATTGTAAGAGGAGATCGTTCACAGCACCCAGCCGCCACGGGGTGGTTGTGGGGGAGACAGGAGCTAAGCCATGTGACTCGTGGAGCGCAGGGTGCCACACAGGGTGGCCACTGCCTATGAGTCTGACATTTGCCCAGCACAAAAAGCCTCCTCCAGACAGTCTGCCATGAAATCCACTGCCAGGTCACTCTCCCTGCTCAAAAATTCCAAAGGCCTTTATCAGAGAGAGAAGTAAGGACAGAGCAGCAGGGAGAGATGCAAGGAGGAGTAGAAAACATCAGAGAGAGAACAACGCAAGAAGAGGGAACACAACAGAATGGAAGAGAAAAAGAGAGGCGTTGCGGGGGGAGGGGGAGGTGGGAAGAAGACAGCAAGAGCAGGGAAGGGAGCAGCCGCTCCGAGCCTCCATGCTACCCAGGCCCAGAGGGGTCTTCCTCAGCCACCCCGGGACCCCCCTTTCTGCCCCAGTCTCCTTTGCGTAGTGTGTCAGACCCTACCGGTTGTCCCCATCCCTAGGACGAGCTCCCATGTGGTAAACGGGCTTCTCGAGTTAGTGGCCAGCATCCTGGACAAGGCATTGCCCTTCCTCCTGCAGAAGATGATGAGATGCCTGACCCTCCCCGCCTCCCTGGGGGAGAGGTATGACCCCAAGGAGAGCTGCTCCAGCTGGGCACCATGCCAGCGAGGAGCCTGCTGCCCTACCTCCAGGTGTGTCCCCTGGCCACAAGCCTGCTCAGTCTGCTGCTGGAAGACCTACTACACACCATGCTGCATATGTCATCACTACTGGTCACGTGGGGGACTTGTCTGCCATCTCCTGCCACATGCCAGGCTCTGTTCTAGGCTCTAGGAACATGGCAAAGAACAAGGCAGGCTTGCCCACTTATTCTGTAGCTATAACCTTGCTGTGTTGTTTTCCATTTTCAGTCCCTTCCAGTCTCAGTTTCTCAGTCTGTAAAATGTGTTTAATCACAGGGCCTCAGGGTAGGACGACACAGACAACCTGGCACAAAGTTATGTCTCCTCAGTGTTCCTTTTACAAGGAGCACAAGCTCAGCCCTCCTGGAACGTGACACCAAGTAAAGGGAGGATGGATCCCTCCCCTATACCCTGCCACCCTTCCCCTGGTGCAGGCTGAGCCCTGGGCTCATTTCCTCACTGCAGCCCCAACCAGCTCAAGCCCAGACGACTTCCAGTGCTATGTCACCACTGCAGAGTTCAAAAAGGGAGCCATCCTGATGAGGATCCAGATGAGCCACCCTGGCTGGGCAGACCCCAGGGACACACAAGGTCTTGGGACAGTGGGCAAAAAGGAAGAGGAGATGGGGCTGCTCCAGAGAGGAGGGGGGAGGAGGAAGGGAGAGGAAGGAGAAGGGGCAAGTGAGACCCCAAGAAGCAAGAAGAGGTGAGACTGGCAGTGTCTGCCAGCTCCTGCCCAGGGCTCCTCCCACCATCAGGAAATGATGGCAGCAGAGAGGACAGGAGCATTTACTCAAATCAGGAGGTCACACGAGGAGAAGCAGGGAAACCAGGCACCAGGTTCAAAGCCCAGCTCTGCTTCTTATGAGTGTGGGAACTGGAGCGAGTCACACTATCACTCCAGGCCTGTTTCCCCACCAATCACATGAGGGTTCCCCTCTCACAATGCTGTTGTGAGGCCCAGACGAAACTGCACGTGATGTTGGCACCACACCTGGCACGTGCTGGGCTGGTGGTACCTTAGCCACGGCCGGGTGTCAGCCAGGAGAGCTGTTCTCTCTGACTTTCTTCTTTCATTCTTCTGAAGCTCGTGGCCTACGGTGGCCCCGGTCCTGACCACTCGCTCCCCCGGCCTCGCCCAAGACTGGCCAGGGCAGCAGGGCAGACCTGGTCTTCAGGCCAGAAACCTACAGTGACATCGTGTCCTGCCTCTACGCCAGCAACCACATCCGTGTGGGCCTCCCGGACACCACTATGAGTGCTTGAGAGAGGACGGAGGGCGTGGACAGATTATTGCTCTATTTTCCACATGAAGAAATCAAGATCCAGGGGCAAAAGCACCTTTCTGGATAGGCCCACCTAAATCACATCCCCTTTCTGGACCTGGCCTGGAAATCACCTATTTAGCCTTCAAAACCCTGAGTAAAACCCTCTTACCTGAGAAGACCTCCCCACGTTGTTTCTCTCTTCCCAACACGCGTCCATTCACTTCACTTCCAGCATTTACTGCGGGCTTCTGTGAGCCAGCCCCGCCACACAGGGACCCATGCCGCGCAGCTCAGAGTCTAGTGTGGGAATCGGAGTCAAATGAGATAAATAATCAAGAAACAGTTTATCTTATTTAAAGTAAGCGGGGCACCAGCAGAGGTGAGAGGGCGACCCTGGATGCTGCAGTTGCTGAAAATGTCCCTGAGAAGTGGCCTGAACAGCGAAAGGAGGCACAGTCACAGAATGTACAGGAAAGCTGGCTCCCAGGGTCACTGAGGGGTTAAATAAGAAAGTCAGACACATCACTGCTCAAAACCCCAGAAACTCCTCACTACACTCTGAATGAAACCTAGTCTCCTCTCTGCAGCTCCTGGGGAATGGCGTCCTGAGATGGCTCTTGCCCCTCTCTCCAGCCCTGTCCCCTCACTCGCCACATTTCAGACATGGGTGGAACTGGTTCCCACCTCAGGGCCTTTGCACATGCTGGTCTCTCTCCCTGGAGAACTCTTCCCCCTCACTGGCAGTCTCAGCACAAATATCATCTCCTCAGAGAGACTTTCTTGACCACTGCACCTAAAATTAAAGCAAATGAGCTTGCTCTCTCTCTTTCTCTCTCTCTCTCTGTCTCTGTCTCTCTCTCTCCAAAACACTAATTTCGTTCTAACCTTATATGTATGAATATGTGTATGCACACACACATGTATATACAGGTTGGGCATTAATAATCCCAAAATCTGAAAGTTTCGTGATGTTACACATCAAAAATACCACATCATGGAACTCGTTTCATGCAAAAGATTTTGTTTAAAATATTGTATATGACAAGCAGCCCAGATAGGGAATGTGACTTGTCTGAGGTCACCCAACAGGTCTCCTGCCTCCCCTTGCCTTTCCCTCCATTGAACACAAGTGTGGCAGCTTTGAGATGGTTAGCAGACCCTGTAATTCCATGTCTGCTGAAATTCTCACATCAATGGGCAAGGGTACACGTGTGAGAGTATTTTTTATAGCTTCAGTTGTTACTGAGTGAAAAACAAATTTAACTTAGGTGGCCATCACTCAAAAATTGGCAAAATAAACCAGGTTATGTTCATGCAGTGTGGAATAATGTGCAGCTGCCTAAGAGTGGAGCTGTTCTCTATGTACTGACATTGAGTGGAACAAACAAGATGTAGGACCACACAGTTAGAATGGTCTCATCTATTCAAGCTTGTAGGTGTGTAGAAAAAAATCTGTCAGGATGTACTCCAAAATGTCAGCAATGGTTACTCCTGAGAATAGGAACCAGGGGGGAAAGAGACATCAGGGTGGACTTTTACTTTTTACTCACACATTTCTCTAGAATTTTCTGTAATGATTTGTGATTTTCAAGTATCAGTGGAACAGAGCTGGCGGTTAAAAGGCTCAGTGGTAAAGCATGTGCTTAGCATCTGTAAGGCCCTTGGCCACCAAAAAAGAAAGAAAAAAGAAGAAAGAAAGACTCAACAGAGCATAGATAGATGGATACAAATGTAATAAAGCAAGCATAGGGAACTATTAATAGAAGAATCTACATGTATACAAATGTTCTCTATAAATTTCATCATATTTGCTGTATGTATAGAAATTTTCACAATAAAATATTGAGAGAAAAATCACTGAAACTATAAAAAGTTAATGATTCCAGATAAATCACACTGCGACTGACCAGAGTGCAGTAGTACATTCAGTGGGGACTATGATATGTGAACCCCCCTGAAGCCCCGGCCAGCTCAGAACAGACCCACGGGGGTCGCAAGGCAATGCACACTTTGCCCTTTTTCAGCCGCTGATCTCATCCAGCTGTTGTCTCCAAGAGCCAGAGCCCAGGCCTGAGGTGTGTGTGTGTG
>PVJO010011913.1:0-57647 GCA_004026905.1 Hystrix cristata | reverse complement strand
GGAGCCCACAGCACTGTCCCACATACGTCCGTGTCTGCACATGATGGCTGGAACCAGGATACGATGCTCGCAGCAGAGATGACAACCAGAGCTCCTCTGAAGCAACAGCAGCCATCCTCGACGACAGCAAGGCCCCGAGCTCCTTCCTCGACGAGGACAGCTGAGCCCCCTCCGGAAGAACCAGCCGCAGCAGAGCTTCTCCTGGGAAACAGCCCACCAACTAGCTACGGCTCCCACTCTGCCTTGTGTTGCATCAGCAACAGCCCTCAGGTGGATCTCGCACGCCCAGCATCACACCAACTCAGTCCGGCTGGGCGTGCTGGCTCAAATTGACCATATTAGGTCTACCACACCCACCTACCTTCTCAGATTTACTTCTTTTCTTTTCTTTCTTTTTTTTTTTTTTTTTCCTTTTATGATCTTTTGTGACAGGGTCTTGTTAAGTCACTAAGTTGCCCAGGCTGGGCTCAAACTTGCAATCCTCCTGCCCCAGGCTCCCAGAGTGCTGGGATAACAGGTGTGCACTCCATGCCGACCTGAGTCTTTTCCTTTTTACAATTTCTCCATTAATTTACCAGAGGTCCAGAAAGGAAATGCCTTGGGCATTGCTTTATTCATAGACAGTGTCTGTCATCTTTGACCAAAATTCCTCTCCTGTCTGTTGACATCTATGTAGAATTCTAAACTCATATATCAGACAAAATGCATCATTAGAGTTAAACATAAAAAGCAAATGATTTCTAGTCCCAGAAAGATGATGTGCACATGTCAAAAGGATACAGAGGCTGGCTGAGGCTCCTGCTGGCCGTGGCTATAAATTGAACAACAAAATAAAGTGATAGAAATGGACTCTAACCCCTTGTGTGGAATAAGAATCCACGAGTTCATACTGACACCGATGAATAGGTGAATGAGGGAAGGGGAGGGAAGGGGAGGGAAGGGGAGGGAAGGGGAGGTCTCTCGCTGTAGCGAAGTGCCAGCCAGCGACCGCAGAAGGAGTGCGCATATGAGAAATGCACACATACTAAAACTAGTGAGTGGACAGCTAAGAGGTCTAGATTTAGAATGCCCCCAAAGGTCTCAGGTGTTCGCAGATGGAGCCTCGTAAAGTGCTTGGACCGTGAGGGCAGGATTCTCGTCAGTGTATTGAGCACTGACGAGTTCACATCTTTTTAAAATGTGGCGTTAGGGGCAGGACGTGGTTGGAAGAGGCGGGTCACAGGGGGCGGGGCTTTAGAGGGTATATCTCCCTCGGTGGCTCTGTTCTTCTCTCTCTTCTCTTCCCAGCTGCCGTGAGCTGAGCAGCTTTCTCCCCACCATGGCCATCCACCATGATTTCCTTCCTTGGAGCCAGCTGACCATGAAATGAATCCCCCGAACCATGAGCCAAATTAAACCCCTTCTCCTTTAAGTTGTGAGCATCCGGTATTGTACTCAGGGGGCAAGAAAGTGAATGATGTGAGGGCATTTACAGTCTCAAAGTAGCGCTCCAGAAATTATACTTTAATAATAAAAAATAGAATTTCATCCAGAAGAAACCTAAGAGATAGCGCCTTAATTCAAAAGGGAGCTTTTTCAGATTGGCACAGTGGTAGGCAAGCAAAATGCCGTGTGAAACCAAAAATGTTTTTAAAGTTGATGAAGGGCCGCATCAGCAAGGATTTTTAACTCTGAAAATACCAGAAAACCAAATCAAACCTGGCACTCCAACAGGCTCAATATGGCTCCTGAAGCGCGATGAGTTGGGGAAACATGGAATAAAGTTGGTGGGCATCTGTGAGTCCCTAGGCCCAAAGTGCACCTCAGATACCATCTTGACCAGTGCCATTTCCCACGGCAATTCTGTCATGCAAAGTCGTGCTTTATGTCTGAGCACAATGAACTCAGAAGGTAAGTGACTTGTCTAAGGTCACATGAGAGCACCAGGACTTGCCCCAGTGCCGCTGCGACTGTGGCCGGGTCCCCCCACACCCACACCACGTTGCCCCTCATGCTTGCTTGCACAATCCCTGTCCTTTGAAAAACGCCAGGCAACTGTGTTGTGAGCAAATTATTCTCGAGGGGGTAAGAATAACATTCAGATATTCCTTTTTCATCCCATTTCATTGGTACACTTAATCCAGATCATTCTGCTTCCTTGAAGAGAAAAAAAAAATTATGGTATCAGAAGAGTACGTAGCATGAACAGAAAGAGTCTTTCCAAAAAGCTAGTCAGCTGATTTTTGTGAATTCAGTAGACTTGATAAACCAAGGCTAAGCGCATCTGTTAATATTTTAAGGGAAAACCAGAAAGTTTTTAGTAATTCTTGATTTTTTCGTATACTTCCTTTGCAGAGGTTGCTGGTTTGGAAGGGTCTGGCAAACTGGCTTTGCTAATTGAGTGAGTTGTGGAAAAGTGAAAAAAAAAAAACAAAAACAAAAACCAAAAACCAAGCAGCAGAGATGTGTTACTCTCCAGAGAAAAACATGCCTTCAGCAGGGGGGCGCGCCTCCCTCGTCTCTTCGCGGCCCGGGGCTGACGGCCCGCTCCTGGCTCTGACGGGCCGGCTCCTGGCTCTGGCGCATGCAAAGGCTTGCTAGAACTCAGTCCTGCAAGGGCGCTATTCCTGCTTGTCATTACTGCTCATCTGGATCACAGATCAGTCACTTGTTTCCTGGGATTAGTGACTGGGTTTGTGTCATCTGAATACTTTTTAATTTTGAGAAATTTAGAAAACGCCACTAAAGTCCTACAGAATCTTACATATTACCCGCTCCTGCCTACCACCTAGAACTGGCTATGGATCAATTGGTGTATTTCTTTCAATTCTTCTTCTTTATTAAAAAATAAAATAACACTATACATAAAACTGAAGTACCCCTTATTGTTCTCCATCTAAACTCACCCTCCTTCCCCATAAAGAGAAACACACAAGTGAATTCACTTATAAAATACTATACATAAATAGTTTGCTTACATGCCATATACAAAATTTAGTTTCCACTCTTTTCGTAGATTTTTTCTTTGCACGAAAAGATAATGAACAAATTCTTCGAAGTTCTGAAATCTTTCTGGTTAGGATTTAGCTTTCTTTTTTCTTTCCAACACAAGTGAAGGCCATTAGGCGAGTAATATAATAGTTAGGGGTCCGGGCTGGTCACCTCATCTTTGATCTTTGATCGTCTCCATTTAGCAGTCAAGAGCCTTGGGCTCAGAGGGGCTCAGGCCTTGCTTGAAGTTGCAGAGCTGTGAGCTGCCACAGCCACATGCCATCTTGGTCATTCTGGCACAGGACCCGCTCTCTGTGACCTCAGGCTCACCTGTTGCCCCCAGAATTCTTTGCTTTCCCTAAGAAAACCTGGTCACTCAGCACTTTGAAGTCAGACTGGTCCTGGAAGTTTCATACAAGTTCCCTTTCTAATCCACGTCCCCCCCTGCACTGGGATGATGAGTGGTGTGGGTTGGACAGCCTCCAAGCCTCATGTGGACATTTAATTGTCACTATAATGGTATTAAGGCAGGTGACTTTCAAGAGGCGACTAGGTCCTGAGGGCATTACTCTTGTGAATGGACAGTGAGCACTATGTGGGAGTGGGTTCATTATAAAAGGGAGAGCTCCCCTCCGCCTCTCTGTCCGGTTTGTTCTCTTGCTCTTCCACTGCAGGAAAATATAGCTCAAAGGCCCTCTCCACAGGCTGGCACCACACTCTTGGACTTTCCAGTCTCCAGAACCACGAGCCAAATACATTT
This sequence comes from Hystrix cristata, assembly GCA_004026905.1. Taxonomy (NCBI): domain Eukaryota; kingdom Metazoa; phylum Chordata; class Mammalia; order Rodentia; family Hystricidae; genus Hystrix; species Hystrix cristata. The sequence goes on along the minus strand of PVJO010011913.1, from coordinate 53,917 downwards.
CTGTTCTTCATAAAGTACCGAGTCTCAGCTTCTCTGTTACAGCAACACACAACGGGCTCAGACAGCAAAATCCTCACAGTGCTCTGGCAACCCCCAAACCTCCCCAGCACCCTCCACACTTCCGGTCCCTCAGCTCCAGGGATCCCACCCAGCCACCGGGCACCTCTCCAAAGGAAAGCGTGTAAGAAATGAGAAGTGAGTAGGACTTTTCTGTTTTCTCTTAAAAATTAATAAGTGAATCCATAAGAAGATGAGGGATTCTGTTGAGCCCGGAGGGTAAGAAAGGCTCCCTGCAAGGTGCTCTCTTCCCGCAGGATAGCGGGCGGCCTCGCCAGGCAGCCTTACATCTCTCATTTCCTCACCCCTCTGCCCTGAGGACCAAGCTTAGCTGAGCCTTCACCTCTCACTCCCCTCCCGAGCACAGCACGGGGTCTTCCTTGCGTGAGTGGCCAAGAGCACAGTAATGATTCCAAGTAGCTGTCAATGCAGCAGCAGAAGAATTATTACTTTTAACTGAGGAATACTCACTGTTACAGATTGTCCATGCATATGAATACATGCACGTGTGCATCAATACAGAAATACAGGCACACCCGCCGCAACCACCCTAAGGGGTCTCCCGGGCCTCGACGCACTCTCTGCGGTCCTCATGCCTCCACTGCCGCTTTGTCCCATCTGTGCTCTGGAGGCAGCCAGAGGCTCTGCAGTGTCAACTTCTACCATCTACTGGAGGGTCATTTACAGATCCCATAAAATTGGATCTGTTTACGGTTTTTTAAATGCCACCAATCATGTAATTATGAGTCTATCCAAGCCGACTAGGAAACCACTCCTGCAATTGCTGGGCAGGAGGAATGCGGGGAGAGGGCGGGAAAGCGAATGAGCGGGTAGATGCCAAGTGGGTGTCCAAACCTGTAGGGAAGGTGAGGACATTGCCCAGCTTGAGCGTGTAGGTCAGTGAGAAGGTGCTGGGTTCAATCCCCCGTACTGAAAGAAAAGAAAAAGAATTTTGAGGAACTGTAGGAACAGGGCGAGAGGGAGGAAGAAGAGGAGGAGGAAGAGGAGGGGAGCCGGACATTCTGCTGACTTGTCTCTCCAGTCTCCCTCTGTCCCCATAACTGGACAAAGAGGCTGAGTGAGTGCGCCATGCCAGCACTCAAAAGGACAGTGCTGATCCCTTTGAGAATGTAAGAAATAAGTTGTAGACAATCTTAGTGCCTAGCATAGTATTTGGCTTGGGGTAGCCTCTCAATAACAGTTTTCAAAATTGAGTGAACTATCTAGGCAATAGAATCACCCCTAAGTGAAAAACAAAAAGGTTGCCAATGAAATTGAAACCAGTTCAATGTGGCTAAGACACTGGTGGACCAGCCTCCCTTTACCCTGATAACAGGCCCTCCCACTGCTAGCCAGACACACAGCCCCCAAGTGCACCTGGAGAGAAAAAGGTAACCAGAGTTCCTGTTCTTGCCACTTCTTTCTCCTCAGTCTGATTAGTATGTCATCAGTAAGTATGACACTGATTTTGATTCGATGTCTTGGCCAAGGTGGGAGGCCACTTTCAGGGGCTCCCCTAGACTCACCCTACTATAATGGCTGTCCCTCTTCCTACCAAGAGACCAATATGAGGGTTTCCCTTGCTGCTAAGTATTTCTCTTATGGTTTAAATATGAAGTGTCCCACCATGGGCCCCTACTCCAACAGGGAGCCTGCCTCACTGTGGGGGTCAGCCTTGATACAGCCAACAGTGGTAGAAAGATCGGGCTGTTCCTCTTTCCCTTGTGTATGGTGACCTGAGTAAGTCTTAGAGATATCTTTGGAAAAAGCCTGGAGAGTTGTCTCTTTATATTCCTGCAATGTTGGTATCAGTATTTTCCCAGAGGGAAACTAAGCAAGAAATCAACACTTTCCATTTTGGGCAGCTGACTTGGTCCTTTTGCTTGTCTATTCTTGATCTTTCTTGAGATCAATATCATACATTGAACATACAACATTGAACAATATCATATAGTAAATATATATATATATAATATATAAAATCTGATTAGCTACTCATCTCTCTTGCCCCAAGAAGCACCGTTTTCTTGTGCCACCTTCCTGGATCTTCACCTACAGGACTCTCTGGCAAACTTTCAACCTTTCATGGTCCCCTACCTCTGATGGCTAATGGCTTCAACTGGCCTCTGCTAGTCAAAGGTCTTTTGTCTTTCTTGCTGCTCGAGAGCTCCACTCTGAAAGAGCCTTTCCTCACATCACTTCTGTCCTGCAGGAAACAGGCTCCACTGAGCATCTCAGCAATGTTGGTGCTCCCCTTGAAGCCATTCCTTGCTGCCTGGGTGCATGAGTCTCTCCTGTGTGCTGCTGAGGAGCAGGTCTAGTAGAGCCGGTCCACGCAGCATGCTCAGCTGTCTGGGCCCTTCCTCCCCAGGTTACCTTGGAAACTTCCGGGATATGCTTATTGGCCCAGGGCCATCACTTTTTGCAAGCTCCCAACTATCATATTAGAACTGGCTCCAAGGAACACAGAAAAGCTCTGAAAATGTTTCAGAGAATAAAAAGAATGGTAATCAGAATAGCATCTTTTATGGCTTGAATCTAGATGTCTCCCCAAAGCCTTATACATGCATAGGTGAAGCTTTTCAGAGGTGACTGGATCTAGGGTGTGTGATACTGAGTCTAAGGGTGTATAATAACTAAAATGGTTCATCGTAATTCTGGGTGTAGATAACGGAAGGCTCACTCTGGATGTGAGCGGACACCAACCAATAGGCTTGTAGCTAGATGGAATATAAAGGGAAAGATGGAAGGCAGGCTGCTCGCAGCTTCACTGCCTCCCGCCTGCTCTGGCATGGACTGTTTCTCCTCTGCAACACCCCTCTGCCTGCCACACTGCCTTGGAGCCAGCCAACTATGGACTGAAACCTCTATAAAATGTGAGCTAAATAAAACTTTCCTCCTTTAATTTGTGGATTTCAGGTATTTTTTCACAGCAACAAGGAAGTAACTAAGACACCACAAGACTTACAATAGCAAATTTAAAATTAGGAGATTATAGAATTTTATACTTAGCTAAATTACCAATGGAATGTAAAGACATTTTGCAGACATGTACTGTCTCAAAAATTTCTTCCTAGGAACCTTTCCTTAAAGCCACCCAAGTATATGCTCCACCAAAACAAGATACTAGACCAGGAAAGTAGAAGACATGGAATTCAGGTAACAAGGGTCCAACCCAGGAGACAAGCAGAGAATTCCCAGAGCTTTGTAGCAGGCGAGAACAAAAGCCTTTTGGATTAGGAGCAAAAACCATCTGGGCTACAGAAGGAGACCAGAAAACTCTCAGAAGAAGGTGCACAGTGGACCCCACTGACTATCCAAGAGGATTGACCTGGTTGAAAACATATTTGGGAAGCATTTTATACAGTGACTGATGGATACGGTAAATTTTGACTACACAGTCATGAAAATTGTGCAATAACTATATGGCAGATAAAATGGAATGGAGAATGGCTAAAACCCTACACCATCAAGAACTCAAAACACTGCACAATGTTTAAAGGTATAAATCTGAGACGGCAGAAAGTCAATCCAGAGAACTCAATTTAATACTACTTGTTTTTTTGAAATTATTTTATTACCGTGTCTGTAGTAGCAGCATGTATTAGTATGATAAAAATAGACAAAAAAATAAATCATCATCTCATGATTGCATTAAGACAAACCAGCAAGACCTATAGCTGCAGGGTAGAGGGGGTCACAGCCCTCCACTGTGGACCTCGCGCTGAGGCAGACAGACAGGGAGTGGGCCCTGTGGTGCAGCACAGCAGCAAGCCTCTTAACGCCTCTTTCTGCCTCTACAGAAACTAACTTCCTGATAGGGCACAGAAGAGTTTGGCTTCCTTTGAGGTTGTGTGGAGGTAAAAGAGAAGCATGCTGATCCTGATCCTGTGCAAACCTTTTGCTCCAGCGGACCAATGTCAGTGTGCCGTCCCCGAGTGCATGCCAGGCAGTCTTGTCTCTTGTATCCTAGGTCCACGCTGCTCGCCCTGCCTGCAGTGTCCTCCTCCCAGCCCGTCTCTAGATCTAAATGCTTACTCTTTCTCGAGAGGTCTTGCAGTCCATCGGCTCCTAGCTCTAGATTCTATCAGATCTGGATTTGCCCATACAAGGGCAAATCTCCTGACTTCTCTCAGCCTCGATTTCCTCCTCCGTCAAGTAGGAAGGACAGCTTCAGCTACACCATCAGGCGATTGTCTTGATTAATATGTGTGCTGTGTCCAGGAATTGCTCAATAAATGACCACTACTGTCAGTCAAATCCTACTTTACAGGGAAGGTTCAAGGTGGGAAGAATCTTAGGCAGACCATGGCTCCATTTATAGATCAGGAAACTGAGGCCAGAAGGCTTCAGTGATTTATTCTTCACAACAGGCCCTTCAGCTGGGACCCATCAGCAGCCAGTGCAGTGGCCAGCCTCATGATGCAGTGTCGTTTTGTCTCCATGGAGAGTCGCTCCCCCTCGTCCCCAGCAGCATCCCTGCTCTGGATCTGAGCTTGCCGGTGGACCCCTCTGAGATCCTGAATGATGAAATTAGGTCTCCTGCTGAATGGGTTACAAGTTCCCCAAGAGTTCTCCAAGGTTCGTGTCAGATGTATCTTCCCACCTTCCCAAGGTGCTTAGGACGCGGCTGGCAAACTGAATTAGAAGGAAATCAACACATTCTCCAGTTGCTGAGAAAGTAAAGCTATGAAACCTTTCCCAGAACAGAATCTGGCTTCTCCATTTACTCAAGGTCAAATCTGAGCCAATGAAGGATACTAACACCAACTTCTCTGAATAGCCTGCTCCATCTGAACGGTCTGGGCTCACTCAACACACTGAAATAATGAAACGAGGATACTAGTTTCCTCTCGGTGAAAGCCGGCTCACTGGTTCTCTTATGCTCTGGTTTGCACATTTATGGAAGACCCTCACCACCATCCCCTGGGACTCTCTTCAAGCAACCTCAGTGATGTTATAGTTTTAAATCTTGCAGACATCCATTTTTAGAAACCATACTAAAGGCCAGAGCTGTTTGCATAAACTTCCTGTGCAAGCCTAGTATGTTCTCATCTTAAATTAGAAGAAGGAAGTTTAGGAAAACCACACTTCCGTATCTACGTGGGGAGATTGCATGAAGAAAGTAAAAGCTCAGAAGGGAACTGTACCAAATACACAGAGGGTCCAAGCAGAAGGCTCAGGCCGGTGCCCAAGGAGGGCCATCGGCACAGACCTGGCGAGTGGCTTGGATGGTGCATGATCCCATCCACTAAAACAGAGCTGTGTATCTGATGCTGAATCACTACATTACAGGATGATGTTTCTGCATGGCCAATTTTCAGGTGAGGTAAAGGATATGTCACATTGGAATCTTCATAAAATTACACATCACAGCACAGCAGTGCTTTGTTTTCTTGTGGAAGTGAAATGAGGGAATGGAATGCTTTGGTACATGGGTGTTGACCACATGAGTCTGCATGCAGCTCTTGCCTCCGTATCTAGCACTTGAGAGCTCTTGAACTGTCTATTCAATCTACCAAACATCCCATTAGGTCATCTTTAAAATGGGAAGAGCAGTACTACCTACATCCCAGAATTGTAAGGATTAAGAGAGATGCTAAGGACTACTGTAGCTTGAATCTAAAGGCCAACGTGTTAAAAGCTTGCTCTCTAGCTCATCACTCCTGGGCAGTAGCAGGAGGTCTTTGAGTCAGTGCACTTTTGCCCTTGAAGGGGACCACAAGACCTTGGTCTCTCTCTTTGTTCTCCAGCCATGAGGTGAGAGGTTTAGCCATGATGTGTTGCCTCACCACAGGCCCAAAAGCATGAGGCCAGTGGACCATGGACAGAAACCTCCAAAACCATGAGCCCAAACAGTCCTTTAGCCTTTATAGGTAATTGCCTCGGGTATCTGTTAGGGTAACAGGAAGCTGATAACACAGGCAAAGCACAGCTCTCTGCACACAGGGAGGACACACCAAGCACCACCTGGGGGACTGTGCATGAGGATGAGGATTCACTTAACACACAGAGAAGGACACCAACCCATCAAGAGTGGGCTGCGCTCCAAGGTAATGTTTCTAATGTTAATGGGAATAGCGATGGTGATTCCCAATGACTTATCCTTCACTGGGGAGTAGCTATCCTGGTCAAACTGTCAAAAAGCTCTGGCAGTAAAGTCAAAGTGACTGCCTCAATCCAGGGGTCCCCAGCCCAGGTCTATGGCCTGTCAGGAGCTGGGCTGCATAGCAGGGAGTGAGTAGCAGGCAAGCGAAGGAAGCCTCATCTGTTCATTGGTTGCATTGCGGCCTGAGCGCCACCTCCTGTCAGATCAGCAACAGCATTAGATTCTCATAGAAACGCTAACCCCACAGTGAACTGTGCATGTGAGGGATCTGGGATGTGCACTCCTTTGAATCACCCTGAAACCACCGCCCACTGCCATCTACACAACTGGTCCCTGGTGCCAAAACCACTGTCTTAGTCCATTTGGGTTGCTACACTAAAATATCCTACACTCGGTGGCATAGAAACCACAAAAGCGTTTCTCACAGTTCTGGAGCTAAGATTTCCAAATCCAGTTTCCAGCAGTTTCAGGGTCTGATAGCGACTCGCGTCCTCACGGACTGTCTTCTCACATGCATGTGCACATGGCAGAAAGGGTAAGGTGGACCCTCCAGGGCCTCCTTCGTGAAGGCACTAAAATCCTACACACAAAGCTCCCCCCCATGACCTAATCTCCCAAAAGCCCATTTTCTAATATTATCACCTTGGGGGTTAAATGTTCAAGTCTGTGAATTTTGAGGGCACACAACCAGACCACAGAAATGATCCGTCACACAACAGGTTGCTTTATGTAAAACTGCCATCCATTTCAATTAATGGCCCCGGATTTTGCTTAATTCAAAAGCAACTTCACCATGAGAGAATGATGGAGTGATGGGTAACTACAGATGATAAGAACAAGCACGCACCAGCTTCAGGCTTTATGAATTGACACAGGCTGTCGAAGAACAATTTGACAGTAAAAACATTAAACCACAAAAAATGATTATTTCCTTTGACTCACAGTTGTAAATTTAAAGAATTGTAAAGAAAATAATTGAATGTACTAAACTACTTCCTGTAGAAGTACTTATATTGATGAGCAATACCTTAGCTCAACAATGGAAAAGGCTCAGGAAATCTGGGATATTATTTGTTGGAATTATACACAACCATTAACATGATAAATATGGAAATTGCATGTAAAATGGAGTTGTCCAGATACAAGATAAATATGTAAAAGTCCATTGTTTCTGGTATCTGTAATGAACAGCCCCCCAAAACACAATTTCATCAGGAATGGGGCAAGGATGTTTCCTCTCACCACCATCCCTTTTTTTAACAATCTACCGGGAGTCTTAGTTAATGCAAGAATATGAGAAAAAGAAATAGAAGGTATTGGGCAAGAAGAAATAACAGTATCTTCATACACAAATAACATGATGACACAGAAAATTTGATAGGATAAAACTACAGCAATAATAAAAATCCTCCTTAATTAAGTAGCAACTATGGCAAGGATGCAGAAATACAAAGTTAATGTGCAAAAGATAATTGCTTTCCCATATACTAGCAATAAACAAGTGGACTTTGAAATTAAAAACATAATACCATTTACCTTAAAAAAAAATGGGGGCTGGGGATTTAGCTCAGTGATTAGAGTGCTTGCCTTGGAAGCACAAGGGCCTGAGTTCAATCCCCGGCACCACAAAAAAAAAAAAAAATGGAATAAATGGAATACTGAGTCATAAATCCAACACAATATTTATACAGTCCATATGAAGAAAACAACAAAACCCTGATGGAAGATGTTAAAGAAGAACTAAATAAATGGAGAGATAGCTCATATTTGTGGACAAGAAGGTTCATTGTTTTCCAGATGTTATTTCTTCCCAGTTTGAGCACTAGATTCAATGCAATTTCGATCAAAGTCATAGCACAATATGTTGCAGCCATCAATGAACTGATTCTAAACTTTACATCGAGAGGTGAAGACCCGGAATAAGTAGTACAGTATTAAAAAGAGAGAGTGGCATTGGAGGCCTGACGCTCTCTGAGCTGAACATTTACTGTAGCCAAGTCATCAGGTCACTGCAGTGCTGCTGAAAGAACAAACAGGTCACTGGAACAGCATAGAAAACCCGAAAAGAGATCCGTGTAAATCAAGCCGACTCATCGCTGACAATGGAGCAAAAGCAAAAGAGTGATGGAGAGATGATAGTTTTTTTTTTCTTCAACAAATGGTGTTAGAACAACTGGATATCAGCATGCGAAAAAAAAAGAAAAAAGCAAGAATGTAGATACAGACCTCACATCGTTCATAAAAATTAACTCAAAGTGGGTCATTGACCCAAATGTAAAGTGCAAAACTGTAAAACTGCTTGTGTTAGCTTTCTGTTGCTGTAACTAAGTACCTGAGACAAATAACTTGAGAAAGGTTTATTTCAGTAAGGTTTCAGAGGTTTCAGTCCACGGTCACTTGGCCCTGTTGCTTTGGGTCTGTGGCAGCACAGTGCATCATGGCAGCAGGAGCATGTGGCACGGGAGGCCTGTTCTCCTCATGGTGGCCAGGAAACAGAGAGAGAGGAAGAGGGACGGGAGTCCCAGTACCTCCTTCCAAGACACACCCTAAGTGACATACCTTCCTCCGCCAAGTCCCCACCTCTTCAAATTTCCACCACCTCCCAACACCATCATCAGCTGTGGATCATGCCTTCAACATATGAGCTTCGGGGGACAAATCTAAGCAATAGCACTTCTGGAAGGTAATGGAAGAAAACCTAGTTGACCCTGGGTATGGCGATGACTTTCTACACAAACACACCAAATGCATGATCCTGGAAAGAAGTCACTGACATGCAGGTCTTTTTTAAAATTAAAAATGTCTGTTCTATGAAAGACAATGGGAAGGCAAGCCACAGGCCAGGTGAATATATTTGCAAAACACACATCTGGGAAGGGACTGTTTTCCAAAATATACAAAGCACTTGACCTGATTTTAACAAAAATTAAACAGACACCTCACCAACCAAGATATACAGATGGTAAATGAGCATACGAAAAGATGTTTAGCACTGCACATTGTTAGAGGAATGCAAATGAAAACAGCAACGAGACACAGATCAGACTGATAAAAAAAAACCTAGAACACTAATTGCACCAAATGCTGACAAAGATGTGGAGCCACAGGAACTCCATTCATTAATGGTGAAAGACAAAATTGCAAAACGGTTCTGCCACTGTGGAAGACAGTTTGGCAGTTTCTTGCAAAACCAGTCATATTCGTACCATACGACCCAATAATGGCGCTCCTCTCTATTTATTTGAATTAACTGAAAATTTACATCCACACAAAACCCTGCATAGCTGTTTATAGCTACTTTTTTCAGAAGTGCCAAAATTGAAAGAAATCAAGAACTCCTTCAGTAGATAAGTGGACAAATAAACTGTAGTATATCTATACAATGGAATATTATTCGCCACTTAAAAAGAAAAAAGAGCTATCAAGCTATGAAAAAGACACAGAAAACTTTACTTTGCATATTATTAAGTGAAAGAAGCCAGTCTGAAAAGGCAACAAGCTATAAGCTTCTAACTATATGACATGACATTCTGGAAAAGGCAAAATTAAGAGACAGTCCAAAGATAGGTGTTTGCTAGGGTTGGCGGAAAAGAGGAACAAAGCAGGGGAGAACAGAAGTTGACAGGGCAACGAAAGTTCTGTACGAGACTATAATGATGGCTCTGTATCACTCTACATTTGTTAAAGCTAAAGGACACATGGGACCAGCAATAACCCTCGATGTAAGCTACGAACGTTGGGCCACAATGATCCCTCTGCCAAGGGAGGTTCGCCAGCTGTAACAAATATACCTTTCTTGTACAGTTTAATTACAGAGAAGGATGTTGAGAGTGATGGGAAAGGGGTCATGGGGAACTCCATACTTTCTACTCTATTTTCTGTGAATCTAAAACTACACTGAAAATAAAAGTCTGTTAGACAACACATTTACAATAGTATCACAAAGAATAAAATACTTCAGAATAAATTTAACAAAAGGATTTATAATTATACTGTGAAAATTATAAAATATCACTGAAAGAAATGAAAGAAAATCAAAATAAATGGAAAGATAGCCTATCCTCATGAGTAAGAAGACTTAATGTTGTTAAAATGGCGATACTGCCTGAATTCTTATGTAGATTCAATGCAATCCTCAGCTCCCTTTTTCCAGGATCGATAAGATGATCCTAAAATTCATGTAGACATTCAAGGGACTCAAAAGAGACAAATCTGTGTTTAAAAAGAAGAACAAACTTGGAAGACTCACACTTCCCAATTTCAAAAATGTCACAGTAACCAAGAAGGTGTGGGGCTGACACCAGGACAGACATAAAAATGACTAGAGCAGAGCCGGAAGTCCAGATAAACCCACACGCGCTGGGTCTACTGACTGTCACGAAGAGGCCACACCGGGTTAGTGAGAGGAAGGAGACAATGTGTCTTAACAAGCGGCAGGGAGAAGATGGAGGATTTGCATATCAAAGAAGGACATTGGGGGGCTTCCACATCTGTACCCCAAAACTAACTCAGAACCAGTCACAGGCCTGGATGTAAGAACGAAGCCTGTAGAGCCATTAGAAGAAAACACGCAGTCAGTCTTTCTGACCTCTAAGATATGACACCAAAAGCACAAGTGAACAAAGAAAAATCGATAGATTGGATTACACCAAAATTTAAAACGTTTGATCTTCAAACAACAATACCAAGAAAGTAATAGGACAGCCCAGAGAAGAGGAGAACATTTTGGCAGATCTTGCCTGCGAAGGACTTGTATCCAGACTCCCACAGCACAGTTATGAAACGGCAGACTGGGAGACAAAAGCGCCCAGTAACACTCTGCAGAGAAGGCAAACACCCAAGAGCACTGAGGAGCTGCTCAGCAGCATCTCTCTCCACCAGCAAAACATAAATCAAATCCTCGGCCAGCCACCGCATTTGTCAGAAAGATAAAGGGGATATGATCCAGGAAACCTAACAATCTGTACAACTAAAGTGCACTAATAAAAATATATTGGAAAAAAATGTAAATACTTTTTAAAAAGACGAATAACAACAATTGTTGACCAGAATGCAGAGATAATAGAACCTTCACAGACCAGCGAGAAGGACGAATCCGGGAACTCCCCGGAAGGTGAAATGCAGAGACGTCATGTGACCCAGAAGTTCCACTGCTGGGCACGTCCCCACGGAGAATGAAAGCACGAGGTCTCACAAAAACGTGCACCCAGGTGTTCAAAAGGGGCCATTCATAATAGACAAAACCACAAACAACCCAAGTGTCTACCGATTGATGAACGGATAGTAAAACATGACATACCCATAAAACAGAATATTATTCAACAATAAGAAGAAAGGATGTACTGATAAATAAATGTTAAAACAGATAAATCCTAGCTGGGCACTGTGGCACACACCTGTAGTCCCACCTTTCTGGGAGGCTGAGACAGGAGGATCACAAATTCAAGCTCAGCCTGGGCAGTTTAGCAATCTAGCGAGGACCTGTCCTAAAATTAAAAAAATAAAATAAAATGGTCCAGGGATGTAGCTCAGTAGAAGGCACTGGGTTCAATCCCCAGTACTGGGAAAAAAAAAAAAAGATGAAACTTTAAAAAATTTTACGAAGTGAAAGAAACACACACAAACTCCGCATATTCTATGATTCCATTTGTACGAAACGTCCAGATCTATAGCAACAGACAGTGGATTAGTAATTGCCTAGGGTGAGGGAATTGGGGAAATGGGGAATGGCTGTTAATATATACAGTCGGAGTGATGAAAATGTTCTCAAACTGGTTGTAACGATGGTTGCACCACTCTGTGACTAGATGAAGACCATTGAACTCTAAGCTACAAATAGGTGAATTGCATAGTATGTGAATTCTATCTCAACACGGCTGTCATCAAATGAATGGAATGGTGCCATCACATATTTTTAGAAATAAAATTACACCAACAATACAAGGACTTTGCAAAAATTTAACAAGACATGTAGTGCAGGTAAAGAACAGCATTAAACACAGTGAAATCTGAATACATACTCGTGTCATTCCTGGGTAGGAATATGAGTACAGTGATTTTCGAAATGGTGCGGCGTATTTTTGATACATTCCCTTTTAAACATCATGCAGTCGAGTGTGAGGGATAACGTCATCTTACTCCCTTTTATTTCCTCGGCGTTAGGAAGGTAGGCAAGGGGCCACCGACTGCTTCGTTTCCTGGAGCAGGGACGCAGCGCTGGCGTTGGGTTGCCCGCCCTGGCCACGTGGACCCTCCTTTCTTCCCTCCTTCCTTCTGCCTTACTTCCCTCCTCCCTTCTGCCTTTACTTCCCTCCTGACCGCCTTCCCGCGGCCCGGCCCGGGCAGGAGCGCAGGCCCACCGCCACGGTCCCCCCGCCGGCCACCGGGACAGCGACTCGGCTCCCAGCCTGGCACCTCTTCGCTCCCTTCCCAGCCCGCGGAAGCCCTGCACGCCTTCCAAAGCGAGGTTTTTGCCGCCCTGGTTTTCCGGATCAGAATTACTCCTTTCTGCTTCTGTACCCCTTGCTAACTCTGCTTGCGCTTTTGTCATAGTACTTCTTTAATTGTGCTCAGTTTCCTCATTTACTATGTAGATTTCTTTGACCCTCATTACACACTAAGCCGCCAGCTCATTTCATTCAGTTTCGATTTCCCAGAACCCAGCACAGCGCCAGGCATACAGGAGGGGCCCGAAAGATGTTTACAGAAAGGGCCCTGCTGTCTGATACTTTCTACTTGATTATTAAACATGCCAGTGTTCTTATTTCTGTGTTTGTTTTTACGGAGATAGGATAATAAAAATTCCAGAAGGAAATTTCAATTTTTAAGATATTCTGGTACATGAAGGAAATAAATAATTTCCTTCAGTTGACATAAAAGTGTTCAGGAATTCGGGGAAAGCCAGAATATTTAAATAATTGTAACAAAGAAGAGACACAATGTAAATGAAAATATCTTCCAAGAATTTCTTGCAGGAATTGTGTACTTAACCAGGAGTCTCACTTTATGTTTAAACAGTGGGGAGGAGGTGGCTTTTCATTTGTTTTGGGAACAAGTCGTTCCGTGGTCGGCTTGACAGGGAACTCTCCCACCCCAACAGCCAGTAATGCCAGTGCCAGAGCCAGAAAGAGGTCCCTCCTGCCTGGGTGCACCCCTAACCCCGACCGCAGGGGTAGCTCCTCCCAAGTACCCACACTGGCTCCTGCTGGCAGGAAGGAGAAATGCAGATATTATGGACCAGAGCAGAGTCCCACAGAGGAGACCCTTGGGTGCTGCGGAGGGTCACCCAGAGCTCGGCTGTCCAGCCCTGAGGGGCCTTCTACAAGGGACCTTTATTTTGTCCTTAAGCACTGTTCTAGATACTGGGTCACAGCAGTGAACGAAAGAGCTCAAAATACCTGTCCCCGTGGAGTTTAAATTCTAATGGGGAGGCATACAATACGAAATGCAAATTATTTATATGAGTGAAAGTGCTAATGCTACTGAGCAAAACAAAAGCAAAGAGGAAGAACGGAGGTCTGCTGGGATCCACAGTTTAAACAGGACACAGCAGGGTCCCCAGCTGAGGTCAGCCAGGAAAAAAGTTCTGCATGTAGGACTGTGGGCAGCATCACGAGGGCCAGCGACAGGGCTGACCCTGAGGGCCTCGTGGACACGGGCAGGATTTCAGAGTTTGGGCTGAGTGAGGTGGGCTGTAGGAGGCTTGGAGGAGACACAAAGGGCCTCCCAAGTGCTGTGACAGGGTACGAAGTGTGATCAAAATATATAGTGAAAGTTTAAACTTAAAAATTTATTACAATAAAAAGCATGAGAAAGGCATGTTGCCATTAATCACCCTCAGAATACTCCCCTCGTGTCAGACACGCTTAATTTATTGTTCTTACCACTTTCTGAAGCAGTTCCGGAGTCCTCTTTTGTGAGTGTCTTTATGAGGTGTAATCAAAAATGATGAAAGGTGCTGCTGAGTGTCATCCAGTGGAAAGGCAGGCTCACCGTGCTGACTGGATGTGGCCCTGTGCAACTTCTGCTCTTCCCCAAAGTCAAAACGACCGCGAAAGGTCAATGTTTTCAATGGATTCAGAACATTTCAAAGCAGCCACAACAGCATGAAACAGGACTTCCAGAAGTGCTTCAGAAAGTGGCAGGGACGGTGGGATAAGGGTGTTCAAAGTAAGAAGAGTATTTTGAGGGGGATTGATGGCAATTTGTCTTTTACTGTAATACATTTAAACATTCACTGTACTTTTTGATCACAACTCATATCTCTTGATCTTTGTGCTGATTAAATAGAATTTTCAACTTGCAAAAATTTACAAGCTATCTAATTACTGTGTATATACTCTTCTGCCTCTATATATTTTTATTTTCTCACCCAATAAAACTTCACTTCTAAAAACTGACCATGTGTTAGTATTGGTTCCAGCTAGATAAAGGACACGTGAGTTTATTGTACAATTATTTCTATGTTTATGTGTTAGGTGCCCTCTGATAAACTAAAAATTTTACATTAAGTAATACATAGTCAGAATATCAGCTTTGACTCAAACATTACCTTGAAAAATCAAACAAACAAGTACAAAGAGAAGCAGATCTAAGGCGGAAAACAATGTGGATTAGGATCGAGTCCAGGCCCTGAATGTCAGAATGAGCGAAGTGCGTGCTGAGTGGATCTCTAACAGCCTGTGCCTCCCTGTGAAGCCACAGAGTGGCCCATGTTTTGCTCGCGGGAGAGATCCATGGACTCCCCCAGGGACTGTCTGCAGTCCCCAGGGAGTGAGATCGCACCCTTTGAAACAGCGCATGACATCATTCCTGCTCCTCATTTGCCAATGACTTTGCAGATGCTTCTAGCTGTTCTCCAAGATTGCTTTCAACACCCACACAAAATCCCTCCACTTTTGCAAGATTTGAAATCCACTTTGTGGTAACATGCATGTTGTTTGGCGGCCGCCACCCGGATACTTGCTCCACATCACAACACCAAAAGGATGACCCACCAAACAACGGGTGGGGACCGGTTCTGCTTCTTTAGTTTTAGATAAAGAGAAAAGGCCGATGTAAAACATCAGATATGGTCTTCAAGCAGAAAACAGGAAAGATGACCTAGCGCTGACCAATTGGATAGTGACCAGTGTGTTAGCAGACGTCTTTGGGCCGGTGGTCTTCGGCTTGTCACAACAATGTGGCAGATACAGGGACTTAGATAATGAAGCCTCAGCTCACAAGGACTTATTTGTGTAAAGGGAAGGAATCACTCTCTCAACGGTATTAGCAAACAATAATTTTTTTGAAAAATGTTTTTTCTGGACAGATTTTAATTGTAGCTTCTCCATATGTTTTCATTAGTACATAGTAGTTATACAGATTAGTGGGTTTCATTTTGGCAGCTTTGTACGTGCACATGACATACATTAATCATTCTCCCCTCCGTCATCGCCTCTGTCCCACCCTCCTCCCTCCTTTCACACTGTCTGATGTGGTGCGTCCCTGTGTACGATGCGCTATGATGATGTTCTTCCTCCATCACCATTTTTGAAGACTCTCAAAGAATGCAGCCTGCATCACAAATCTCTTCTTGAGCAAGTTGGGAAGGAAGTCCTTCCCAGGCGCTTGTAGCCTGAAAAGTTGTTCTCCTTCCCGTGTCCCTCGAGTTGTGACTGCTTCTTTTGATCCTATTTTCCTGCCTCCAGCTCGGCGTCTTGCCTCTCCCCAAAGCAACCTGAGAGTCCTGTGCCCTCTGCTTTGAGGGAGAATTTGCCTTGGCCCCAACTCCCAGCCACAATCTGTATACCATACTCATCCTACTGCGGAGACACGGTCATCAGCGCCGTTGCCCCTTGAAGGAGTTTTCTTTGAGTTTGTCCTCCAAGATCGTCCACCGAGGCAGCATCAGCTTGTTCTTCCAGACACAGACGATATGGACAAAAGGTTGGTGAGCTGGACGAGGTGGCACCCACCTGTAATCCCAGCACTCTGGAGGCTGGAGCAGGAAGATCGCAAGTTCAAGCTCGGCTGGACAAATTAGCAACTTAGTGAGACCCTGTCTCAAAATAAAAAAATAGAAAGGGCCTGGGCATGTAGCTCAGTGTGAAGGCCCTGAGTTCAATCCCCAGCCCCACAAAGAAGAAGAAAGGAAGAAAGAAACAAGAAGGAAGGAAAAAAGAAGAAAGAAAAGGAAGGAAAGAATGAAGGAGGGAGAGAGAAGGAAAGTGAGAAAGCAAGAAAGAAAGGGAGAGAGACAGGGAAAGAGAAATTACAAAACAATAATGAAAGAATGAAAAGTCTTCACCCAGTTTGTATGGCTAAAAGGAAAGTGAGACTAAAGCGCTTAACCTGCATTATCTCTGAGTGGGAAGAGTGAGGGTTTCAACTTTCCCTTTCATGTGTCTATATTGTCTAAGACAAATATCTGGTGCATTGAGTGTGAAAAGTAAGGGTAACGGTGCCAAATGTAGACAGCATGTAATTCAAAAATTATACGGAGAAAGGTGTCCACGTCTTACCTAAAAATAAAGAAGGACGAAAGGTTTTATGTTCACTTTGGTTTTCGTCTCTATTAACTACTTGCACGCTCAGTTGTTCAGTTTTCTCACATTGCTTTTGGGAAAATGTTATTTAACAAGGATTCTGGTAAGTGTAGCAGAATTGGTCAAGGGGCAGTTTGTAATCAGCACAGTACTTGTATAATCGGCAGTGTTTTAATAATTCAGGAAGGAACTTCCCACCCTTTATTTAATTAAAGCAGATCCCTTAAAAAAATTAAAAATAAAACAGCTCTTTCCTGGCTAGTGTTTGCATGAAGAATCTCCTACCTTACGGAACCCAGTAACCCGTTAAACCGGCTCCCAGACTGCACTGCGCCATGGGCGCTGCGAGAGAAGAGACCGCACCCTCCAGGCAACGTGCTGAGCAGAAAGTCGGACTTCGGCCTCTCCACGCTGATGAGAGAAGTCCAGGAAGTTACCCTGAGCTGGGTAGCTGTCACTTGCTGTAAGTCAACACATCTGCAATTGATCGTGTCACGTTTCTGTTATTCCTAGCAGACTTTATTCTCTTCCTCATCCTCCAGCCAAAAGGCTTGCCTGGGAGAGAGACAAGGAGACAGATTCAGGGTGGATGAACTTAGCCGATCCTGTGTGCACTGCCCCAAGCCAGCACCATGGCAGTTCTGCTGCACAGCGCATCAGCTCCACTGCTGGCGCCACCTGCTCCTCTCCACGGGCCCTCTCAGGTCTCTGCATCACTGGAAGCTCCATCCCTAGAAGTCACTCCTACCTCTTTCTCCCCAGTCCCACCCCAGTAAGTCTGTAACTTCAATTCCTTTTCTTTCTTTCTTTCGTTGTTTTGCTAGAACATTTGCTCCCCTTAGCACTTCGACATGAACCTAAGTGCCCATAATGTGTGTCTAATAAAATATGAGTGGATGATCCACAATGGCATCTACACCTGTCAATCTGAATCTATATTTTTAAATATCAATAACATTTAGATTAGAGGAAATGAGCCCAGGATACAGTTTTCTAGAAACACACACATGCAGTTAGGCCCCGACCCACCAGGCACCGGACAGCGTGTTTGTGACAAAGGTGAGATGCACCAGTCTCCTAAGATGAGCGGAATTATTATGTAATCAAAGATAAACCAAGAATAAAAAATGAGGCCATTCACTCACCACTTTCTCGCTTCACCGAAGGTTGTATGTGAATGAGATCTTGATTCCACTTTTACAGAACAAAATACATCCCAGCTTAGCTTCGCCAACATCTCCTCATTTACCCCTTCTTCTCATCCTGCAGGCCCCATGCGCACGCAGACCTTGTTCTCTGTCACGTGTGCCAAGGCAGCAGCCCCCCAGCCAGGCTCTGTGCCCCTGGACCCACCAGCGTGTCCTACGCACTGCCCACTGCCAGGGACCTCCCAGGGCTCACGGAGTTAGGAGACACAGCGGGGCCCCTGCCGCCAGCCGGGTGCGCTCTGGGGTCTGCCCACTGAGCTCTTCACAGCCTGCACACACCTTCGGGTCACTGTGCCTCAGCCCGGGAACCCTGCACCCAGCACTGCATTCCCATCCACATGTTTCTCAGGACTGACTCCTATCTGGAAGTTCCCACTTGAACTTGACTATCTCCTCTCCCGGAGGACTTTCCTCATTTGTACAGACCCCAAACGTACTTGTGGGTCTCTGACTCCCACAATGCCCGGAGCATAGGCTTGTTATTATACTTAGCATATTGAATATTTTGTATGTTGCTCTCTTAAAGAGAGAACTTCTTTGGGTCCTCATAATTTAGCACAGAGTTAAGTATATATAAAACTGTCAATGACTTTTTAGTGACTGGGTCCATTAAACTCAAAGAACCACATGATGCTAAAGTTTGCCTATTAGATTTTCCAGGGGCTGGGCATGTAATTCAACGGTAGAGAGTGTTCTTAGCAGTATGAGGCCCTGCGTTCCTTTTCTAGCATCAAAATGGAAGATCATAATAAAATAAAATAAGGTTTTTCAGTAAGAAAAGATAAATATTGAATGAGGGACATATCTTAATGATGGACTTAAAGTTTAATTGAGAAGCAAGTAGTTTACAGTTAACAAGTTTCTGTAAACTAGTATAACCACTTTGGAAATCATTATGGAGATTCCTCAGAAAGGGAAAACTAAAAATTCCATTTGACTCAGCTATTCCCTTTCTAGATATCTTCCTGAAAGTGTTAAAGATATCACCTTACAGTGATACACGCATACCCATGTTTATAGGAGCATAACTCATAACAGCTAAGTCTTAGGACCAGTTTATATGTCCATCAGCAGATGAATGAATAAAGACAATATGGCATTTGTACACAATAGAGTACTATTCTGCCATATTGTGGAAGAAAGATAAATTTAAGACATTTGTAGGAAAATTGATGCACTTTGAGACTGTAATGTTAAGTCAGATAAATCAGACACACAACCTTAAATAGTGTATGGTTTCTCTTATACGAGAAACCCAAATTATAAAAAAGAACAAAATAAAAGATAGATAATAGGAAGTAGGGGAATTAAGGGGAGGGGATTAAGAGACAGCGGGAGAGAAGAGGGAGGGAAGGGAAAGAGGGTGCAAAAAGGAACTAAGCTGTGTTATGTACATTTGCCACCTCCACACAAGGAACGCAAACATGCACTGCACACGTGTACTGATAAAAATAAATAGAGAAAGAAATTGGCAAAAAACATTGGTGGCAAATCATAGTAATAAAAATTTTAAAAACTCAAAAAAAGAGAAATATTTGCCAAATCAACAAGTCTCCCTATCATGTGATTTGATGTCTTTCTACATTACAAGTTCCTATCATACGGGGGACAGTTTGATAGACATTTACATAAATAGTGTCTGTAGTTTCAGGCACTTATTGTAATATCAGAATTGTATATTTCACCCAGGACAAAATTAAAGAAAATATTAAGAAATCTGGAGAAAGTTTTTCTTTCCTAATTAGGGGATATCTTCAAGAAATCGAAAGAGGAAACGCTAGGGCGGCATCTAGAGAACCAGGAGAGCGTGTACAGGGCAAAGGAAGTTTCATCATTCTGGTGGTACCCCGCGCAGGGAGGATGTGTGCAGAGCTAAAATACCAACATAAAGTAAAAGTTGCTGCAGGAGAAACGAGGGAGCAGGGAGGTGAAATAACAGAAACAAAAATGTGGAGTTGGGCCTGGGGCTTTAGCTCAGTGGTCGAGCACATGCCTCGCAAGCACAAGGCCCTGAGTTCAGTCCCCAGCACCACTTTCCCCAGTGGAGTTACTGAAAAATTATTTCCATTCAGTTTTAAAGAGAAACAATGCCATGAAATCTTAAAACAGAATATCAGTGCTGCTCTACTGAGTCTTTAGGAATTTGGAGCTTATGGGGGCCTTATTCTGATTCTCTTGCTGATTTATTCTACATTGGCATAATCTATGGTCTTCTCAACAGTGAGCTGTGCCTTTGGTTGTATCGGTTATCTGTTGCTGTGTAACAACAATAACAAAACAAAAACTTAGTGGGGCTTTGTTGGTGATTCTAAAGGTGGGCGATGGCTGTGTCTAAAAATGCTCACCAAACCCCCCGCTGTGGAACTAGAAAATTGAAATTCCTTGCAACATTCGAGGCTTCTCAGTATTTTCCCTCCTCAGCTGTGATCTCTACAGTTAGCTACCTGATTTATATTTAATAAATATACAGTAAAGTATAGTCACTAATATACAAGGAAATGAAGACCATAAAAACTATTCCTTGCTCATTTAAAAGCACTGGGGTGGGCATCCTCGTTCCCAAAGCCTTTACATTTGCCAGAGTCAGAGAGGCTCTGGTGCCTCCCAAACCATCCGCGCGGTGGCCACACTCTAGCCATCTGGAGGGAAACAGCATGAGTCAGGCTCAGAAGCAGTACACATCACCCTGCCCAGTACTGGCTAGAACTCTCCTCTGGCTACTGAGTGCATCCTCACTACCCAGTTCCAGTCACTCACGGCTTCCCACACAGTTGAGGCTCAGATCATCTTCTCTCTTTCTCCAGCCGATATTCTCATTACTAAGATGCAGGTCTGGTGTGACTTTCCCTCAGGCTCCATCCACATTGGCAGGAAGTCACCCATTCTTTGTCCTTAACATCACTAAAGCACAGTAAATACTGATCTTTCATGTGTCTGTTTCTCCAATCAGTTGATAAGATCCTCCAGGGCGGGAAACAGAATATCAGCCCTCGTATGGGGGGAAAACACAGCTTGCTGCCTAGACATAGCACAGGCCTGTTGAGTGATAACCTCAGTTGTGGGTTTCAGTTCAGGCAATGAGGCAAGTCACAAAGGTCGCTCCCTCCACAGCGTTCCCAGTTCCCATCCAGAGGTTTCTGGACAATCCAGGTCACATTACATGCTTCTTCTTCATGTTCCTTTACATCGGGGGGCTGCAGTTTGAGTGTGACCCCAAGGTTCACATGCTGGAAGCCTGGTCCCCAGTGCGTGGTGCTGAGTTTGTGGAACCTCGTGCCAGGAATTGGGGCAGGAGAGTGTCGCCCTCAGAGGGCTCAGGGCTGGGCTCCAGGAGTGAGTGCACCCTGGGGGAGTGGCTGTTCTAAAGCAAGGCCACTGGGTGCTTCAGCAGGTGGCTGTTTCCCATTCTGTGCTGGGAGGCAGTGAGGGGATCTTAGATCTCCAAACTGTGAGCTGAAAAACTTATATTTTAGAAAGTACCCAGCCTCGGGTGTTTTACTATAGCAACACTGCGTGGGTTAAGGTTAAGATGTTGGGAGCCCCACATTTCTAGCAGAAAGTGGGAGCTCTGCAGTAACTAGGCTGCAGTTGAGAAATGAACCTGTGACCAGAAAACCCTCCACTTGGACTTCTCCTCCCATTGAAAGACAGCAAAAATGTGCACCCTCACTGGTGACTAAAACAGCAAAATTAAATGATCTGTGTTTATTTTTCTTCATTTTAGCAAATGTCCTAAAATTTCTTCTTGATGATGGCAAGGATGAGACCATATTTTCCTACCATAGTAGTACAGATTTACATAAACTTTAATGTTTACCATTTTCAAGGATAAGTTGAGACAACCATGTCCCCATCTTCAGAAAGCTGAGTACCCGCTAGAAAACAACTTGGCAGCACAGAACAAAGTATTAGAATGTTCAGGTCTTCTGCTGCAAGACTCTATTTCTAGAATCATACACTAAATATTTATGCAAAGATGTCAGTAAAAATTCAAATGCACATGTGTTCATTAAAATAATCTTTATAGTATAATAAAAATAAACAACCTAAATGTATGGAAAAGTCAAAATATTCAAAGAATGTATAAGCTAAATTTAGTCCACAATGGCATAAATAAATGATTGAATAAATAATTGCAGAAGAAGAAGCAATTCTCTCATGCAGAAAGGCTTTCACTCTGAAGAGGTGAGACTCACCCCACCCTGCTGCTGACACGTGGCTCACACGGTGACCTCCCTGCATGTGCTGCGTGGGGAGGCTGGGGGAGGGTAACCTCACAGGGAGAAACTTGCCAAACACTAGCTCAGCCAGGGGACCGTATGCAACCTCAGCAATGACAAACAACGTCAGTAATGTGTGCTCTTGATGTGACGCGACGACAACTGGGCTGAATTTATGTGGTCTTCCTCCCCCAAGCCCATAACCCAGACAAGCCTGTTAGTACTTGCCTGTAATCCCAACACTCTGGGAGCCTGAGGCAGGGGAATCTCAAGTTCCAGCCCTGCCTGGGCAACTTAATGACTTAGAGACACTCTTCTGAAAAATACAAAAGGGTTGAGGGTACAGCTCAGTGTGAAGGCCCTGGGTTCAATCTCTGGTAATGCAAACAAAAAACAAACAAGAAACTCCAATCTAACCACCAAGAAAAAAAGCCAGACAAACCCTAACGTGTACTGTGGCACCTTGTTCAGGAACGTAATTCGTTCCATGATTCTGGGGAACACAGCCACGGTCGTGTTTGTGTGGGGAAGATGGTTGAGCTCATGTTTGCTGCCCGATATGGAGATCGCGAACAGAAGCAAAATTTTGCCAAACACTTCTGTTTATGAATTGACTTGTTTGCAAACAGAAGCACTTGTGAACCGTACCTCAGTTTACTATATTACTCTACAGGGATATTCTGTAAAATGCCTGAGCAGTATACCTCAAAACGGTCAAGGTCATCAAAAACAAGGAAAGCCTGAGACTGTCGTAGCCCAAGAAGATGTAGCCAAATGTCTTGTTCCTTGCACGGAATTCTGGAGCAGAAAGAAGATATCAAGTAAAAACTAAGGAAATCTGACTAAAGTATAGACTTCATTAAATATTAATGTAGTACTAGTGGTTCATTAATTCTCACAAATGTGCCACACTGGTGTAAAATGAGTACCATATAATGAGGGAAACTAGGTGCAGAGTATATAATGGGGCCTCTCTATAATCTCATCATGATTTTTCTGTAAATCTAAGATTCTCCTCAGAAATAAAGTATATCTTTAAAATGTACTAAAATATGTAGAAGCACGTCACCAGTGGCTCATTGCAGCTCAGCGGCTTGCTGGGGAGCCTTGGGCCTGTGAGGGCTCCCTCCCTGGGACCAGAGTGAGGCTGCCCACATCACCGGTGACCCCATTGCTGCTCTGGGGCTTGCTGGGGAGCCTCAGGCATGTGAGAGCTCCCTCTTCCTGCCCTGAGTGGGCCTGCCTACACCACGGGGAACTCCACTGTGGCTTGGTGGCTTGCTGGGGAGCCTCGAGCCTGTGAGGACTCCTTTCCCCTACCCCAAGCGGGCCTGTGCATACCACCAGGGACTCAATTGTGGCTCAGTGGCTTGCTGGGGAGCCTTGGGCCTGTGAGGGCTCCCTCTCTGGGACCAGAGTGGGCCTGTCCACATCACCAGCAACTCCATTGCAACTTGGCAGCTTGCTTGAGAACCTAGGGCCTGAGAGAGCTCCCTCCCCCAGACCCAAGCAGGGTCACCCAGCCCACTGGTGACTCCATCTAGGCTCAGTGACCTACTGCGAAGCCTCAGGCCTGTGAGTGCCCCCTCCCCTAGACTGCAGTGGGGCCCGCCCAGCCTACCAGCGACTCCACTGTGGCTGGGTGGCCTGCTGGGGAGCCTTGGACTCTCACCAAGTAGGGCCAACCATACCCATGTCACTAAGGAAAGCTCTGGAGATATAACAGACACAAGAGCCAACAACCGCATATACCTAGAAGACACAATAAGGACAGACTTTTCCTTGAAAATCACTGATGCTTGTCTTAATGTAGCCTCCCACAAACAAAATATAAAATCAGCAAAGAGAACAAAGTAAAGGGGGAAATATATATGTATACAAAGAAAATAACAAGGCACAGAAGTAAAATGCAACCCCAGACCCCCAGCCCACTCAAAACAAATCCAGAGGACAAAGAGATGGAGGAAATCAGAAGACACCCAACCAAATTCTCAGAAATGATAGAAGTAGAAGTTAAAATACAGATAGGCGAGGCTGTAGAGAACATCAGAACAGAAATAATTGCCCAAGTTAAAAAAGAGATGACAAACGTAATGAAAGACCTGCTTAGTGAATTCAGAGTAGACACATATTAAAAAACAAAACAAAACAGGAATTTGGAAAAATGATGGAAAATTTGAACATCTAACTTAGTAAAGACATGGAACTCATGAAACAGATTTAAGCAGATGGCCAAGAAATCAAAAACTCCCCTGAAAGTATATGCAGCAGATTAAATGAAAGAGAAGATAGAATCTCAGACCTAGAAAATAAGTCAGCAATTAGTGACAATGAAAAGAAACACCTTTTAAAAGTAGCAAGACACTATGAAAAATTACTACAATAGCTACAAGATAATGCAAAGAAGAACAATATAAGAGTGATTGGAGTGAATGAAAAAGCAGGGGACAATGTAAAGGATCTAAAAAGATTATTTACAGGAGTAATGACAGAAAACTTCCCAAGCATGAGAAGAGAACTCGACATAGAGATAAGTGAGGCATATAGAACCCCAATTACCCACGACCAAAACAAACCTACACCAAGACATTTAATAATCAAGATTCCAGAAATTCAACAAAAGAACAGAATACTGAAAATTGTTAGAGGAAAAAAAACAAATCGCCTACAAAGGAAAACCCATCAGAATCACGGCAGACTTCTCAACACAAACCCTTAAATCAAGGACAGCCTAGAGCAAAATATTTCAAGTCTTAAAAGAAAATGATCTCCAATCCAGATTAATGTACCTGGCCAAACTATCTTTCAAATTCAACAATGAAATAAGGTACTTCCACAACAAAGAACAACTGAAGAAGTTTATGACCTCCAAACCACCTCTACAAAATACTTTGAAGGATATTCTAGAAAAGGAAAAAGGAATCTATAATTACAAGGACAGAAGTAAAAAGAACCCACCAGGTAAGGCAAGCAGTTAAACAGAGGTGAAACACAGAACCAACAACAGAAAAGATCTATGACAAAGATAAGTCAATACATAACAGCTGTGACCATCAATGTAAATGGTCTTAACTCACCAATCAAAACAAACAGACTGGCAGAATGGATCAAGAAACAAGATCCATCAATATGCTGCATACAAGAGACACATTTAACCCAAAAGGAAATTCAAAGACTGAAAATCAAAGGATGGAAAACAATATTTCATGAAACAAGAACCAAGAAAAAAGCAGGGGTAGCTATCCTAGTCTCAGACAAAATGAACTTCAAACCAAAACTGATCAAGAGGGACAAAGAAGGTCATTACATACTTCTCAAGTAAAAACTCCAAGAGGAAGGAAATAGCAATCATTAATATTTATGCACCAAATATTGGTGACCTAACTATATAAAACGAATGTTAAGGACCATGAAAGATCATATAAACACTAACACAATTGTAATGGGAGACCTCAATACCTCACTGTCACAAATAGACAGATCTATCAGACAAAAACTTAACAAAGACATATCAGAACAATACCAGATCTGTGAACAAATGGACTTAGTAGAGGAATACAGAGTGTTCCACCCTACAACAGCAGAATACACATTCTTTTCAGCTGCACACAGGTCATTTTCCAAAATAGACCACATACTAGCTCATAAAGCATACTTAAGTAAATGTAAGGGAATTGAAATTATCCCATCCATATTATTGAATCACAGTGCAATGAAACTGGAACTTAATGGCAACAGAAATCAAAAAAAAAAAAAAACACATAAACACATGGAAACTAAATAACATCCTTCTGAACAACAGCTGGGTCACAGAAGAAATTAAAGAAGAAATTAAGCAATTTATACAGTTTAATGATAATGCCAATACAACATACTAGAACCTGTGGGATACAATGAAAGTGATTCTATGAGGGAAATTTATTGCACTGAACTCCCACATCAGGAAAATAGAATGAGCTCAAATAAACAACTTAATTTTGAATCTCAAATATCTAGAAAAAGAAAAGCGAATCAAACCCAAAGCTCATACAAGAGAGGAAATTATTAAGATCAGAGCTGAAATTAATGCAATTGAGACTAAGAAAACAATAGAAAGAATCAACGAATCAAAGAGTTGGTTCTTTGAAAGATTAAATAAAATGGACAAACCCTTAGCCAATCTTATCAAAGAAAGGAAAGAAAAGACCCAAATCCATGCAATAAAAAATGAAAAGGGTGAAGTCACAACTGACCCTATGGAAATCGTAAAGATCATCAGCACCTACCTCAAGAACCTACACCCAAACAAGATGGAAAACACTGAAGAAATGGACAGATTCATAGAAACATATGACCTACCAAAACTGAATCAGTAAGAGATAAAAATACTAAATAACCCAATGTCAGCCATTGAAGTTGAAGAGGTAATTAAAAACCTACCAACAAAGAAAAGCCCAGGTCCTGACGGTTTCACAGCTGTATTCTACAAAAAATTCAGAGATGATCTAATACCACTACTCCTCGAGCTCTTTAATGAAATTGAAAAGGAAGCAGTACTTCCAAAATCGTTCCTGGAAGCAAGCATTACCCTGATACCAAAACCAGCAAAGGATCCAACTGAAAAAGAGAACTACAGGCCAATTTCCCTAATGAACATAGATGCAAAAATTCTAAACAAGATACTGGCAAAACAGAATGCAATGAATTATCAAGAAGATTATACAGTACAACCAAGTAGGATTCATCCCAGGGATGCAGGGATGGTTCAACATAAGCAAATCAATATATGTAACACATCATATCAACAAATTCAAAGACAAAAATCACATGATCATCTCAATAGATTCAGAAAAAGCATTTGACAAAATCCAACACCCATCCATGATAAAAACAGTACAGAAATTAGGAATAGACAGTTTATTTCTAAATCTGATAAAAGCCATATATGACAAACCAACAGCCAACATCACACTAAATGGTCAGAAACTGGAAGCTCTTACACTAAAATCTGGAACAAGACAAGGTTGTCCACTATCACCACTATTATTCAATATAGTTCTAGAAACACTAGCCAGAGCAATTAAACAAGAGAAAGAAATAAAAGGAATAAAGGTAGGAAAGGAAGAATTTAAATTATCATTATTTGCAGATGACATGATGCTCTACATAGAAGACCCCAAAAATTCCACCAATAAACTTCAAATTTAATAACTAAATTCAGTTGCATAGCTGGATACAAAGTCAATGCCCAAAAGTCAGTAGCATTCCTATATACAAAGAGCAAACTCACTGAGAAAGAAATAACAAAAGATATACAAATCACAATCACATCCAAAAAAATGAAATACTTAGGAATTTATCTAACAAAGGAAGTAAAAGATCTTTACATTGAAAACTATAATTCTCTGAAAAAGGAAATTGAAAGGGATATCAGAAAATGGAAAGATATACCATGTTCCTGGGTAGGAAGAACCAACATAGTAAAAATGGCCATACTTCCTAAATTACTATACAGTTTTAATGCAATTCCAATCAAAACACCATTAACATACTTCACAGAACTAGAAAGGACAATCATGAAATTCATCTGGAACCAGAAGAGAACAAGACTAGCAAAAACAATCCTGGGCAACAGGCGTAAGGTAGGGGGCATCACAATCCCTGTCCTGAAACTATACTGTAAAGCTACATTGATAAAAAACAGCATGGTACTGGCAGAAAGACAGACCTGAGGATCAATGGAACAGATTAGAAGAAACAGAAACAACTCCAAACACACTCAAATACCTCATCTTTGACAAAGGAGCCAACACCCTCACTGGAAGACAGAGAGCCTCTTCAATAAATGGTGTTGGAAAAATTGGCTTGCCACATGCCAAAAGCTAAAACTAGATACATGTCTCTCACCATGTACTAAACTAAAATCAAAGTGGGTCCAAAATCTAAACATTAAAACAGAAACACTAACTCTACTAGAGAACAAAATAGGAAGAACTCTTGAAGACATAGGGGTAGGAAAAAAATTTATGAACAGAACACAGACTGCATGGGAAATAATACAAACAATCAGTGCTTGGGACCACATGCTATTAAAAGGCTTTTGCACAGCAAAAGAAATCACCAATAGAGCAGGGCAAAACCCCACAAAATGGGAAAAAATTTTTGCCAACCGTCCCTCAGACAAAGGTCTGACATTTAGAATATACAAAGAACTCAAATATATTAAACCTCCCAAGTTCAAAGACTCAATTCAAAAATAGGCATCTGAAATGAATAAACATTTCTCAGATGAAGAAATAAAAATGGCAAATAAATACATGAAAAAGTGTTCAACATCACTAGTCATTCAAGAGATGCAAATCAAAACAACATTAAGATTTTTATCTCACTCCAGAAGAACAGTGATTATGAAAGGATCAACCAATAACAAATGCTGGCGGGGCTGTGGGGAAAAAGGAACCCTCCTCCACTGTTGGTGGGAATGTAGATTGGTCCAGCCACTGTGGAAATCAGTATGGAGATTCCTCAAAAAACTACAACTAGAGGTTTCATTTGATCCAGCTATTCCCCTACTGGGGATCTTCCCAGAAGAATTAAAATCATCATACCACAGAGATATATGCACAACCACGTTCAGAGTAACACAATTTGTAATAGCTAAGTCTTGGAAACAATCCAAATGCTCAACAACTAATGAATGGCTAAAGAAGATGTGGTTTTTGTACACAATGGAGTACTACTCTGCCATAAAAAATTATAAGCTAGAGACATTCGTAGATAAATGGATGTACCTTGAGAACATACTCTTAAGCGAAATAAATCAGACACTCATGAGTATACATTGACTTGTTTCTCTGATATGAGTAACCATAAGGGTAAATAAGGACAAGAGGTGTAACAGATATCATATAAAAGGAAGGTTATATTCAAAAGAGAGGAGAACTAGAAAGGGAGAAGGGGGAAAAGAAAGAAGGGAAAAAGGAAACAGGGGAAAGGGAAAAAATGGGAAACTATAAATAAACCTGCTGTAAATAGGGAAGGAGGGAGCAGAAGGGAGGGGTAGGGAAGGGGGGAAAAACCAAGATACATGATGTACAGGTACAAAATAACCATGATGAATGTGACCATTATGTAAACAATGTACCAATACATGCTCTTGGTAAAAAATAAAATAAAATACTAGATAAGTATTAAAAAAATAAAATAAAATATGTAGAAGGCTGCTACATGCTTGGTATATTCTTGCTGTAAAGTAAGGTTATAGCTCCTTTAATATTCGAATTCAGTAGTTCCTAGTCCATCTAGTAGCCAGGAAATTACTGTAGCTCTTCCTTTTCATTTCTACTTCCTTAGGAATAAAATCTAGAGAAATCCGACTACTCACAAAGGGCCGAGTCAGCTGCATGTTTCCATGGCAGCCACCTGATTTCACGGTGCATGTGGCGCGTCCCAAGGCCCACCACCATGCCAGGCTGCTGTCGGAAGCCGTGACCCCAGGCACACTCCTGCCAGCCCAGAGGTCTGTGGCTACGGCTAACTCTGGGCTGCCTCCACTGCTCCGGGGTCAAGGGAAAAAGCAACTCTCTTCCAGTCTTACACCCAGTTTTAACAGCACTAGTAATAGTGGTATCAGAGTAGCTGACATTTATGGAGTACCAGGCGCTGTTTTAATCACTTTGCATTTAGAAACTCATTTATTTCTCACAATACTAAAGAAAGTCATGCTACCCCACCATCTGGATTTTGCTTATTGCACCCCTTGATGTTATTTAACGTGTGCTTCCATCCCCTTTGCTTTCTGTGAATAGATACTTAGATGTGATAATGAGATTTTAAGGAGATTTAAGCCACTTTTTGGAAACGCTACATACTCTATACATTCTCCTGCAGAGAGGACCAAGCTGGGAGGTCTGTGCTCTGTGAGGGTGACATCCGTTGGCCATCTTTCCTCCCTTTGCAAAATGCAGAATGCTACGACTTCTGTTGTCCCCTCTGGAATACTTGTACAAGGAGAAACTTTTCCTCCTCAACCATTTGGTCAACCAGAGGCATAAAATAAATGACTAATTTCTTTTCTTTTATTTACCAATTTCAAAAATGAGTTTGTCCCTTAGCACTTTCCCAGCAGTGATTAATGGAGGGTTTTTCCTGATGTTACTGTGAACTCGTAAAGTTAAGTATAATCCTCACATTTCCTTCCCCGCCATCATCATCATCCTTACTGGTGCTCAAACCCGTCCACGTTTGGCTGGAGGGAGCCTCTTCCGGTTGGCTCCTGAGTCTTTTTGATGTAACATGATGGTTTCTGTAGCTTCCTTTCTCCAACTAGGACAGCACATTCCTGAATCGTCGTGTGCACATCTGTCCCAGACCTGGATCCAGCCACTTCTTCGAGGAACCCTTTTCTCTTAGCACCCTTGCCGCAGGCCCCCACTGCAATTTCCTGAGACCTCACCGTGTTCCTTCATAGAACTCAGTATTTCCTAATCTGTCTACTTATTACCTGATCCCCCTCATCAACTTAGTACCTGCTGGAGGGCAAAGACCATGTTCCACTTGACATTCCGCACACAGTTGGTTTATTTGATAAATGAATAGTTTATCCATTATATGCAAAAATATTAAAATATATGTTTAATAACACATAAACTAAAATATACAAACAATATTCAAAATATATTAATATATCATAAAAACAATGCCGCATTAAAGACTACAAATTAAAGTCATATATCTTCCAATGATCAATATCTAACCTATTAGGCTGCATGTTAATTATATTTTATTTCATATATTTTGATACATTTTTAAAGATAGAGTTTATTTTTTAGAACAAACTTTAATTTATAGAAAAATCAAGATCACAAGGAGAGGTCTCATATAACCTGCACCTAGTCTTCCCTTGTTATAAATGTCTTGATACATTGTTATTTTCATATTATCATAAAATAGACACATTATGTATCTATAGATCTAGAAAGGGCTATCAAATTAATAGGAGTAGTTATATCTGAAATAGCTGTCATTTTTCTTCTTTTCGCTTTTCAGAACTTCCGAAATTTTTATTGAAAATATGCATTGTTTCGTAGGAAGAAAAAGAAATCCTATATTTTAAACCACAAATGCCATAGGAAGTGCTTTTCCAGGGTGAGATCCTTGCTCCAAACTGAGAATCTCAGTGTCCAAACGGTCCTCCAGGCCAGGCTTGGACTCTGAATGTCACCCACACCGTGACGCACAGTGGAGTCCGGCGCCATCAGAGGCCCCGGGTCACGAGGGAAGGCCGCTGAGGCTCCGTGCCCAGCCGACAGCATTCTGGCTGTGCCACCAGGCTTGCAACCTGTGAAAATCAGCCCCTCACCCAGGCTCCTGGTTTCCTTCAGAGGAACCATCGCTTCTGTGCATTCGGACGTCAGACCACACTGAGCCACAGGTCTGGCTCGAGGAAAGACATTCTGGGTAGGAGGCCTCACCTCCAAACCAGAGTGAGGTGCTGGGCGTGCTTCACAGAGTAGAGACGGGAGAGCTTCCAGATACCCAGGCCGGCTAAAACAGACCCCCTCCTGCCCGGCTCATTCTACACTGGTCCTAGCAGCCAGCACATCCTGCTTCCGGCCTATTCAGAGAGGCCAATAGATTCAGAAATGAACGAAAGCTCATGAAGCTTGCAAGAAGCTGGGTGGCCTTGCGCCAAAGAGCCACCTGCGAGCTTCAGGACAGAACGCCTTTTCCCAAGCCCCCCAGGACAAACGCCCGAAAGAGGACCAGAAAACACAGTCCCCCGCAGGGGTGATGAGCAGTTTCACTCTGACTTCTGGCTGGGAGACTGAAAAGCCGGCGGAGTCGCTGGCGAAACTCCCGGGAGTTTTCAGAGTTGGAGGAAAAGACGTCGCCCCTGAAACTGAGCATTCTCTCTAGTTCATCATCATTTCAAAATGCTGGTGGACACGAGGGAAGGACTCTACAAGGGGAAGTTGCTGCGGCTCGGGGTAGGAAAGGGCGAAGCAGGGCTGACTAAGTCTTTCGGTGTCTGACCTCCCCGACGCCAAGGAGCCTACAGATTGTGAAAGGACAGCACGAGGGTGCCAGCACCGTGACAGCAAACCGGGTCAGAGGCCCGGCTTGCCCAAGAGCCGCACCCCGCACACCTCCCGGCGGCGGCCCGGGGAGCGCGCCCTGACTCAGCAGCGCTCGGGCGCTTCTGCAGCCGGCGAGGCTCCGTCTTGTCATCGGGCTAAAGACGGAAGTCGCCGTCACGCTGTCCGATGGGCACTGAGGGGACGGAGAAGCACAGAGCTGCCGAGGTTGACAGAGCTGTGCTTGCCGCCCAGTGCCTTCTGCTCAGCCGGCAATAGGCACCTTCGCTGCGTGAGTTCACGGCTGGATTGAGCAGGGAGCAAACGGCACAGTCAGGCAGGGTGAGCCGGCCTCGCCCCCAACCACAGGCAGGAGTGGAAGGAAAAACAGACCTCTCCTGAGGGTTGGGCTTCAACTGGCCCTCCGACAGGCAGACTTCGGTTTCTCGGGTCTAAAGGAGGAGGAGCCGGGCTCAAAGTGTCACGCAGCTGTTGAAGGGCGGGATGTTGTTTAGTCCGGGCAAGAGAAGAGACGGGTTGGAAGGGCACTTGGTCTAATACACGTAGCACTGTCATACGAAACAGAATTACTCTCTGCTCCCAGGACAGAGCAGGGAGCAACGTGAAATGCTGAAAAGAGACTTTCCTTCTCTAAATATTTTAGTAATTAAACTGCTGCAATTTGGATGTTAAATGTCCCCAAAGGCTGAGCATGGTGGCACACGCCTGTCATCCTAGTACTCTAGGAGGCTGAGGCAGGAGGAGTGCAAGTTTGAGCCTGCCCTGGGCAAGTTAGCCACTTACAGAGATTCTGTCACGAAATAAAAAATAAAAAAGGGCCATGAATGTAGACCAGCGCAAAAGCTCTGGTTTTAATCCCTAGTAACACATACACAGACACAGACACAGACACACACACACACACACACACACACACACACATAAATGTTTCCGGAAGGTCCATGTTTTGGATACTTGGTTCCCAGGAAGTACTAGTAGGAAGCAGTGGAAACCCTAAGAAGCAGTGCCTAGAACGAGGTTTTTAGGTCATTGGAGACACATTTGTGAAGGAGTGTGGGACCCCCATCTCTTCCTCGCCTTTTCTCCCTAGCCTTGAGCTGAGAAGTTCTGCTCCACCATGTGCCCCTACCATGATATACAGGGGACCAATTTGTCATGGACTGGAACCTCCAAAGCCGGGAGCCAAAAGAAACTTTTCCCTGTAGAACTGGGTTATCTCCAGTACCTGCTAGAGTCATGGGCAGCTGGATAACACACAGAGTTTCCTGAACTGGAAGGTTCTACCTGGAGAAATAGAACATGACTGTGGCAAAGTATGTTCTGGTAGAAGATGACACATGTTGTGATGAATGGAAATTCTGCCTCGTGCCTCCTGATGCCACGCGTCAGACGAAGGCCTCACAGCCACCCTGAACTTGGTCGTCACTCACGTAGCAGATGAGGCTTGCAGATGATGACCGAGGCTCGTGGCTGGAGTTGCCCCACTACTACCGCCCTGCTTGGGATCAAACCTGGTGGCTTTGGCTCCAAGGCTGATGCTTCTCCCCATATATCACATCCCATCCATCATGCTGCATGAGACATTAATCCCTGAGCCCTCGGGAAGAAAGTTATTTTATCAAAATCCCAGTCCTGAAATCTAAAGTAAAATTCCCTCAAGTATAAAATATTATTAAACGCCAAGTATCTGACAGCATCCTGTGAGTCTCTCTACTGGAAATTCATTGGTTTCCTAATCATCAAAAGGAAATAGAATTCAGGGCTCTTCCTGAAACTTTTGCTAGGAGTCTCAGAAATTAAACTTTTGGTATTTATACCATGAAACCAATTACAATGCCTTTTCCAAAATTGTGGACTATGTTTTGAGTCTTGTATACTTGTTTTATTTCGTGTCTCAAACGGTGGTCCAGGCTGAGCTTGGTGGCGCATGCCTGTAATCCCAGCACTCCCGAGGCTGAAGCAGGAGGATCACTGTGAGTTCAAGGACAGCCTGAGCTACATAGCGAGTTCCAGGAGGCCAGCTTGGGCTACACAGCAAAACCCTGTCTCAAAAAAAAAAAAAAAAAAAAAAAAAAGTGTGGTCCAAGAATCTCAGGAGTCCTCAAGATCTTCTTAGGGAGTTTGAAAGGTCAACGCTTTTTTCATACAAATATGAGTATATTCTTTGCCTTTTTTATTCTCATCCTTGTCTCTTGGTAGTTTTTCCCAAATGTTACATGTCCTGTGATACCACAGTAAATTGAATGAAAAAGCAGATAGGAAACTCCAGTTGTCATCTATGATTCCATCCCTTAGAGAGCTGTTCAAAATAACAAAATAATACCGTTCTTACAGTAAATTTGTTTTGGAAAATACTGTTGTAAACATCAAACTTATTTATGCTAACATGCTATTATTTTATTATTGTTCTAAATAAGTTAAAACATATTTGTCAATTTCTCATTTTTAACTCCTAATACCATAACTATGATTAGATACATTCTGATAACAAGACCTTTCTGGGATCTGCAATAAATTTGTAAGAATGTGTTTGTGTATGTGACATGTGTATGAACTAAGTACCAGTTTATTAGCAGTTTGCCTTAGTTTGCTTCAAATTTCCCATGTCTTGAAAATGTTTGCTCGCCCTCTATCTCAAACTGCTGACGCCCACTCTCCAGGCACCCGTCTAATGCTTTCCAGGAACATAAGCCCTCCCTCCATCCTTCTCTGGGCTCAGTTTTGGGACCCTGACAAAATTGCAACCTAGAGGCCTGGTCTGCTAATATCTGTGCTTATATTTTTCAGTTTTACGGATGGTACAAAGTTTGAAGGTTTTAAGTTTATTCCTTGAGCATTCACCCTTCTTATCTCATTGGTAGCACCCTATGACTTGGACTTCTTCATTATCTAAAGAGTATAATATTTAATCACAAAATCCCCGAGTCACTAATATTTCTTGTTACTCTACATATCATAGTCAAGAACTCTGAAGAGTTTGAGATTTTTCTCTATTTGCAAACTAACAATTTAGCATGAGCCAATTTCATGGTACCAACAGAAGACATGAAACTCTTGGGACAGAGACAAAGGAATTCACTACTCACATTAAAGCAGTAGCCAGAGTGCCACCATTTGAGGCGCTTCCCTGAGCTTCAGTCCCCACAGGGCTATTCAAAGAAGGTAGGTAACGCCTGCAAACATCCCCGAAGGGTCACAGGACAGGGGTACTTCACTTAGGGAACTTAAGTCCTTCATAACTAGATGTAAACCTGCCTGACTTTTGCCCCCAGGGGCAAAAACTTTGTCTTTGTTATCCTGGTCAATAAACAAGCTTGTCCTCTTCTCCAGAAGGGAAAACTATCTCAGTTTTCCAAGCTCTTTGCTATAAAAATATCCTTAAATACAAAGGTAATTAGCACCTGTGCAGGTGAGATGTACAGAAACACCAGAGACCAGAGAGAACTTTGTGCCAAAAACCGCAGCTCCTATGTCTATACAGCACCCACAGTCCGGGCTCGAATTTGCCCCACTTTAGTTTCTCCACTATCTGATAGTTTAGAGACTGACTGGCATCAGATTCTGATCAGCTTTTTTCAGTCTTATGAACAGGCCGTAACCCTGGCCACTCCATCTATTTAGATATGATTTCTCTTTGGCAGAATGTTTTTTTTTTTTCCCCTTTTCACCCAAATACATATATTACCCAACCCGCAGACATTCGAAAACTCTCACTGTGCCTACAAAACAATACAGAAACAAATATCCAAGAAATCAATGTAAAAAATAAACAGGGTGAGAGATTAGAAAGCAAACACCAAATAAATAATTCAGCCTTTGGAAGGGAATAAATAAATGGTTCCCTGTATTTTCAGAAGAAATACCCTTACTTTTGTATTAAGAATTTTTTTTCCCTAAATCAAAGAAATAGGATATTCTGTCCAATATTTACCTTTAAAATCTTGAATTTCTGGAAGCACACCAATTGAACTGTGGATAGCAATTTTTTCTGGGAGAAACAACTTTGGCCGGAGAAGGGGAGATACTGTCATTTATTGCAACCTTTCCTGTTTGGCTTTTATAATGATGATGACTTAACTTGTTCACTTTGCGTTTGCTTTGTTGCCCCTAACGATAAGCTACCTGGCCAAGGATAGCCCCACCAGAGCTGTCCTCTCTCCGCATCTTGACCTGCAGGTTCGCTAGGGACTTCAGCTCTGCACTGTCCATGCCAGGCCACCCCAAACCCCGGGCCACACACAGGGACCATTCCTGCCCCTTAGGAAGTGGGCTCACAGCAAGAAGCGAGCGAGCTGTGGAAGCTTCATCTGTGTTCACAGCAGCTCCCGTGGCCCGAGCCTGCCTCCTGTCAGGTCGGGAGCTCCAACCTTACTGCGAACTGCTCGGCGGGATCTAGGTTGCAATGCTCCTTTGAGTCATCTCAAATTGTTCCCATCCCCCCAGTCCATGGGAAAAAATCTCTTCCACAGAACTGGTCACTGGTGCCGAAAAGTTTGGGGACTGCTGGTCTACACTGGATCCTGAAGAGCCTGAGGGCCAACAGGAGACGCCAAGAGTGTCTAACGTGAAGAGCCGGACACAACACACCCACTGGGGCAGCCCCGGCCAGGTGCCCTGCGAAGTCTTTCAAGCTAGCTCGGCTCTGCTCATACAAGGACCCCACCGACCCCACACAGGAGTGTACAGGAGATGCGAACACCGGACCAAGGTCTCTACGTGCAAGACAGAAACTCCGAGTTTCAAAGGACCCCACAGCAGGAAGACGCCTGGTATTCTGATAGTCTTTTAAGTGGGAGGGGAAATCTCCAGGACAGCCCAGTCTTGCTCGCCTTCTTCATCTATAAATTACCACACCAGGCCAGGAAGAACCTGATACTGGGGGTCAGGAAGAGCTGGGCTTGTTACCCAAATTCACAGGTATCCAGATGTGTGCTCACCAGCAAGTTACCCTGGAGTTCAGTTATTCATCTGGAAAAAGAGGCTACGGAAAGAGCTCAGCGCCCACCTAGTGGGTGTCCAGTCAGGCGCCACTGTTAATGAGCAGGGATCGCGGCTTATTGCCCCCAACTCTGGGTGGCCGTCACACTTCAGATTGTCAGCCTCTGTTCTGCTGCTGATCCACATCCCGGATCAGAGCTCGGAGTCCAGTGGGCTGTGGAGCTGGGGGCTAGCGCACGATGGCTTCCGAGTTAGGCTGCCCCTGTACACATCCCAGCCTCACTGTATTCGGCAGCTTCCCATCACCGCGGCAAATGCTCAAGACAATCAGTTTATAAGGAGCAGAAGTCTGTCTGGGCTCACAGCTTTGGAGGTTCCAGTCCGAGACCCCATTGCTTTGGCCCGAGGCTTTCAGGGCTGTGGCAGCTCATGACTGCAGGAGTGTGTGTGTTAGAGCAGAACATCGCAGCTCATGGCCAAGAAGTGAGAGAGAGGAAGAAGAGGAGCTGGAAGTCTCACTGTCCCCTTTAAGGGCAAACCTCCAGCGACCCGAAGACCTCCCAGTGCCCCCACACCTTACAGTCTCTGCACTTCTCAGCGGCATCAAGCCCTTGACAGGTGGGCCTTTGGAGACAGCACAGATCCAACGTATAGAAACCGCCACTGTCTAGACTGGATGAGAGAATAAAACAGCCGGAGGTCACCAGAAAGGTCAGGCGGCAAACAAGCTCCAGGGTCCTCATGTGTTTCCTTCCACGGGGACCCATGCGTCCTCCTAGCAGGTGCTGCGGCTCGTGCCTGGCACAAGGCCGGGGCGTCTGTCAGGACGGGGCTCTGGAGGAGGGACGTGACAGCCCCTGGGGTAAGCCATCCCCACGCCTCACGGCCAAGGTGTGCGTGAGGATCGCACGCCTTTCAAAGCTGTGCCCGCGACCAGGGGAGGACTCCCACACTCACCTTCCTTTCCCTTTCTTCCTGTCTCGTTCTTTCTTTCGCCGTACCAGAGATGGTACCTGGGACCTTCGTACTGCCACATCCCCAGCCCTATTTTATTTATTTATGTTATTCTTGTGAGGATGGAACCCCGGGCCTTCACACTGAGTTACAGCCCCAGCTCTCTTTATATTGTTTATTTCAACACAGAGTCTTGTGAAGTCACAAAGGTGCCCGGCTGGCTTGAACTCGTGTGTGCAGCCTCCCAGAGTGCTGGGATTACAGCACTCACATCTGGCTCCTGCAGCCTCTACACAGGAATGAGACGCTCGCCTGTGTCTGATAGCGGACCTGCTCCGATTTCTCTCTGCAGCAAGGCAGTCCCCTCGTCCTCCCCAAGCTTTTCCTGTGTGCTTGTGCTCCTTGCCTCCATTTTCGCTGCTGCTGTCCCCAGGCCAGACGAGCCCGTGCTAGGTCTCCATAATACAAATAACTCCACTGCTGCGGATGCTCAGAAGGGCAAGCCCGGGCGACCACAGAGTCACCCTCCTCTAAACCTGCGCTGCGCAACGGAGGAAGTGCAGCGGCCCTTTCAGAAGCAGGAGAGGCCCGTTGCCACAGGTATTAGAGGGGCTGTCTGAGAACGGAAGGGCTGGAGTGCAGAGCTGACTCTGTTCCACGTCTTGTGGCCGAGTAAGCCGGCTGTCACTGGAGCGAGGCCTCACCGCCCCACCTGCGAGCCTCACGTGCGCACCGCAAGCACTTTTTGGACAAATTCGTTGATGTGCCCTTCAGAATGCAGCAAGAGAAGGGCTTAATCCCTCGCCCGCTTGTGGGCGGAAGTCCTGTGGGAGACACCGTCAATTCTTTCATTAATAATAGCACGGCAGATCTTTCACCATTTATGAGTAATAAATCATGACACCCACAGGTTCCCCAATCGGATGGCAATAGAAATGACAGTCACACAGCCAAAGAGCCCGGCCATGTGTAACATTTCCTTGAGGATCATGCTGGCTTCGCAGTTCCTCAAATCAGTTGTCAAATGTCATTTAAACTGCAAGTACCCCTGACACTTGGTGGCCTTTTTTTCCCACAGAAATACACTCGGAAAGTTTAATGTTGCACGTTTTGTCTTATATGAGAAACTTAAAATATGAACGAATGAATGATGAATAAAAATAAAGGCGAGATGGTAGAGAACTGGAAGGTAAACTCTTGGCGATAAGGAGGAAAGGGGTGTAAAAGAATTAAAAATGAGCAAGGTATGTTACATGCATGAACCAAGTCTACAAAATGAACATCACTGTTGTGTATTACAAACATGCACTAATTTTAAGGAGGAAGGAAGGGAGGAAGGGAGGAGGAAGGAAGGAGGAAAGCTAGTCTTTTTCAGTCCACAAGCCTTCATTTCACCAGCCAGGGGCACCTGATCTGTAGCTGACCTGGGGCAGACAGCAGTGCTGTGGAGGTCCAACGCTGTAGCCCTCTCCAGAGGGAACAAGCCCTCCGAGGTTAGTGCTTAACTTTTTCTTCCTCACAAGGCCTCTATGACACGGTAATGGAGTCTCTCACACTCCTGGTCGTGTGGTCCAGGAATGGGCTGGTATACAGGACCACACCACCCACCAGGTGAATCCCATCTTGTCTCTTGGGTCAGGACCAAGAGCTGGTATCATTAGGTACAAGGCGTGGTGGCACTCACCTATAATCCCAGCACTCTGGGAGGCTGAGGAAGAAGGATTGCAATTTTGAGCTTAGAGGGGGAATTCAGTGACTTAGGGAGGTCCTGTCCCAAATTAGAAACAAACAAACAAAAATGTTTAGAGGGCTAAAGGTGTAGTTCAGTGAGAATGTCCTTAATTCACTCCTCAGTTTACTTTTAAAAACATTACTGAGGAAAAGGAAACTAAATAGGCCAAGTGTCGGCAAGAGAAGTCAGGGACTTTACCTAAAGAAATAAATACAAATAAATAGAACAAAGATAAACATGTTTCATAGAGAAAATAGAGAAGCCAAAAGCTTAGGCTTAGAAAAATTGGCTTCCAAAGATCTTGTTAAGTACAATAGCCCCTACTTCTTATCTTATCCTTGGATGTTCCAAGACCCCCAGACAATGCCTAAGACCACAGGTCACACCAAAACTCCCCCCACACACATATATAAATATGTATATGTGTATATAATATATGTATATATAATTGATTTTTCCTACTCCTGAATACCTATGATAAAATTTAATTTTGAAATTACAGCAAAAGTGTAACAACAGTGACCAATAATGAAACAGAACAATTATAACAACATAATTGGTATTTAAAACTTGTGTTTATTTTTGGAACTTCCTATTTAATATTTTTGGATCAGGGCTGATCGTGAGTAACCATGGAATGGGAAACTGCATAATGGGGAAGCACTATAATACAAACCGCTGAATTCAAGTCACCTCCCTATCCTGCTTTCCACAAGTGCACCAAATCAGTGATTTATTTTTTACCAATTGGAACAAAAATAATAAATTCACTCTGCTTTGACTCCTAGGTCTCTATAATGGAAGAAAAAATGGTTTCTTTACCTTTCAAGGGTCCTTGAGTGGGCTACAGATTACAATAACATAAGATGGAATGAAGGAGTGTTTTAGTTACTTTTCTTGTTGCTGAGACAAAATACCCAATACCCACAAGTTAGAGGAGGAAAGGTTTATTTTGCTTCACACTTGGTAGAGGTTTCAGTCCACAGTCATATGGCTCCAAGGCGGGGTGGCAGGCAGAGGGGCGGTGCAGAGGAGAAATGGTCCACAGCATGGCAGGGCAGGTAGAAGGCAGCAAGCAACAGCCAAGGCGGCAGGCTGCTCCCTCTCCCATTATAGTCTATCCAGGCTGTAAACCTGCTGACTGGTGCCACCCACACCCAGGGTGGGTACACTTAATCCCAGCATCACATTCTTAATCCCACCATTACACACCCTAATCCAGCCAGCTCTGTAAAGCCTATGACCCTATGAGGCTTTGGGGGACATCTAAACACAAGCCATAACAAGGAGTAAATCCACCTTAATTAGATACAGGCACAGGACAGTCCCACAGAAGGAGAGACCAGAAGAAAGGTCAGGTGATCACAGATTACACTGCATCCTCACTCGGAGAAAGTAGTAGTAGGGGCTTGGGATTTCTAGGGCGTGCAGGAGACACGGGTTATATGGGGGAGGGGGACTTGTCCAGAGAG
This sequence comes from Hystrix cristata, assembly GCA_004026905.1. Classification (NCBI taxonomy): domain Eukaryota; kingdom Metazoa; phylum Chordata; class Mammalia; order Rodentia; family Hystricidae; genus Hystrix; species Hystrix cristata. The sequence goes on along the minus strand of PVJO010011913.1, from coordinate 12,625 downwards.
TAAAGATTGCCGTATGACGCAGATAAGAGTCTCCCAGGTAATAAAAGTTGTGGAGCAGCCCTCTTCCTGACTTTTCCTAATGTAGAATTCTTTCATAGATGTCCTGAGGGCCCTCATCTCTTTGTGGCAGTCCTATCACTTCTGAGTTCGAAACTTTGTGGGTGACTCACAACACTGGAATCTCCTTCGAACCCATTCTCTTGGTCCAAAGTAAGTCATTTCTCCATTACTTCCCACTGACCACACTTTCCTGGGGTTACCCATGTGCTTCGACCATTTCCTCATAGCACATGCTAGGCCATAGTTTTGTATTCTGTTCCATTTCATTCTTTAAAGCTCATCACAATCCATGACATGACTCTACCACTGAGTTTGTGGAAAGGAGGGTCTGTGGTAAGAACTGTGTGGGGCAGAGCCTCCGTCCCTCCATTCTCTGTCCTGTGCCACTGTTGGGGGTTCGTCTGTGCTGAATAAATGAATGCATGATCAAAAGAGTGAAAAGCACACGAGAGAAGGCAAATGTCCCCCTGTTGTGGAGCAGAGTTGGGAAACAATTGTTTTTCTTTATCTATTGCATTTAAAAAAGGAAATAAGGATCTGGGGTGTAACAGCACAAGAGCACATGTTAACAAGGAAGGAGGCCCGGATTCACTCCCCAGCACCAAAAAGATGGTAGTAAGTGTTGGTTTTCATTTACCATTCTCCCAAATCTTCCCATATCTTCACTTGCCAAAAGGAGGTTTGGCGGTAGGAAATTAGAGTATTCAAGGTTAATAACAGCAGCCTTAATTCATCTCAGAAAGAAGCATATAACCAAAGATCACATTTCAGAGGCAGGCTATGAAATCCAAAACAAATTAAGACTTCCAAGCAAAGCTACCACGGACAATCATCTGCGTGAGCAGGTCTAGACATGGTCCGGCCATAAGGCAGAAGAACGTGCTACCGGACTCTCCAGGGACGCCAGTTCTGAAAGATTCTAGAGCTGGGTGGTGCCGAAATTGCCTGCATTTGCAAAACCCCTCACTAGAGGGCATCACCAGACACCCAGAGAAGTGGTTCTTGTGTTTTCTTATTGACACATCTTGCATTAATAAAACTCCACGGGCATGCCTGATGTTTTGACTATTTTTCCCAATGTAGTTCAAGAGCCTGCAGTTAATCCTCAAGCAGGCGCATGCGCATCCTTGAGCATCCCGTGTGCAAAATACAATCCGATCAGGCCGAAACAGCCCAAGCTAACCGCGTTATCAAGTGCCCACGCGGTCCACTTTCACGCGCATACTTCGCGGGCCAGAAGCAAAAGTGTAGCCGGAGCTCCGTCAGAGTACAGCACGCTGTGGTCAGGATGCGCGTTTCCAACACTGCGGCTGCCCCTTTCCATGACTAGACAAAGTTCAGGTCTCAATCGTGCCATCATAGGACGCTCTCTTGTTTCGGTTGCGCTCCATCCTTCTCCGTGGACCTTTCAAGTGCGTGAGGCAAGTCCACAGACCCGAGTCTCTAGCAGCTGACCAGACGCGGCCTCTTTCCTCGACTTCGGGAGCTGAGAATTGTACTCATCAAATAAGCAGCCCAAGCTCGCTGACTCCTCAAGTCTCCCGCAAAACCTACACATTTTCTCCAAACTCTACAGAGACAGCTAGCATTTACTAAGCGCCTGCTGCATACTTGGTGAGGTTCCATCCTACAGGAGCGTGAAGAAGGTGTAGTTAGGTCACACCCATTGGATGGTGAACAAAGACAGGCTTATTTATATCACTTCCCCACGATCCCGCAGGCAAGATGCAGTAGATCCAGATTCAAAGGAGCCACTATTTTATGCCACTCCCCAAGACCAAACACCTTTCAACAAAAAAGAAGTTGTAAAGCCTGGCAAATGGTGCATGCCTGTAATCCCAGCATTTTGGGAGGCTGAGACAGGAGGATCAAAAGTTGGAGCTCAACCTGGGCAATTGAACAGCTTAGCAAGGTCCTGTCTCAAAATAAAAAATTAAAAGGGCTGGAGATGTAGCACACTGAGAAGGCGCTGAGTTCAAGGCCCAGTGCTGCAAAAGAAAAAATATATATATATATATATATACAAGTTTTAAAACTCTGCAGGAGTTTTCCCGCCATTCGGCAAAGAGGATGGCAGAGCAGAGCCGCGAGGCTGACTCGAGCCTGTCTACAGTCCTGCTGTCTGCGGCCCTCCACACTGAATGTGCACAGCACCTGTGATCACAGCCATTTCCACTGCTGAGAAAGGACCCAGAGCCCCGTGGCTACCTGGGACAGGGCAAGGGTGTGCCTTCTTCATGAGAACCGGGCTGGGGGACGCCTCCACCTGTCCGCCACCCGGAGCTGGCGGGGGTGGGAAGAGAGGCGGAGGCCTTCCACAGCTGTGTGCACTTGCTTCAGGACTGTGCCATCAGGGTAGTCACAAAGGCTCACCCCCGTGAAGGTCTCGCCACTTCGGGTCTAATTGGCTAAGCTGATCTTTGAATTTGGCTTTTGTAAGAGAACACTGAGGGACAATGGAACACACACCAGGGCGGGGCCCTGGACTCACCCACAGCCTGACCCCCTGCCGCCACCTTCCCTTCCTATTCTCAGTTCTCTGCTGTCCCACACCCGATGCTCTGCTCTGCCGGCACACTCCACTGCCCTCCAGCAGGGCATGACACAGGCATAGAATTTCTTCATTAAGTTGCCCAGGCCGGGTTCAAACTTAAGATCCCCTTGCCTCAGCCTCCCAGAGTGCTGGAATTATAGGCACGTACCACCACATCCAACTCTTTTCTTCTTACAAAAGAATTCCAGTCAGGTTTCCTGAGTAAGAGTTTTCCTTGGGCACTTATAAACCTAATTCAGAAAATGTACACAAAAATAAATAAATAAATAAAAGGAAGAGGATCGAGAGATGGATGGAAGGGAGAGGGGGGAAAGGGAAAGGAGATTTTTTAAAAAGGAATTAAGAGGTGTTATGTACCTATACTGACTCTCCCACAAGGAATATAACCATGATGTACTACAAACATGTGCTAATAAAGAAAACGATCTGGGAAAAGCATAATTCCACTCATAAAAATGGATCTGTGCTCAACTAAGTGAATATTGTCCAGAGCCTGAGGCAAGGATTTGGGTGTCTGTGATTTACTGAAGGTGTACTTTCAGGAGAAAGGGAAGCAGGATGGAGCAGGGGGATGGGGCTAAACATGAATGTGATCTCAGCTGGAGTCCAGGTAACCCCCACAGGGGGCTCCAGGGCATAAATTACATTGCAGGATCAGTGCACACTGAGGCAAGGTAGTTGGCCTTGGGGACCGTGGGCTAGATGATCACTGGCTAGTGCTCCAAGGGACTTGCAGTGGGTATAAGATCCCAGGAGGGGAAATTTTGGAGAGAAACTGTGAGCCATTAACACATAGCACTCAGGAATCTAGCGTTGAGTGCGCAGGCGTGGGGCCAGGAACTGATGCACTGGCTACAAGGCAGGACTTGGCTGGTGACAAGGAATATCATTAGCATCCAGAGGCCCAAAAGCATCGTGGAAGGAACAGTGACCTGAACCTGGTCACAGAGAAACCCGTGACCCACAAGGAGGGAGCTAGAGCAATTACGCTCCTGACCATTTGTTCCTCTCTCCCGCTTCTCTCACAGTCTTCTCCACTGGCCACAGCCGTGCAGAAGTCAGAGGGCAAGGAGCACATTAATATTACGTATGCAAGGTGGCCTCCTGACACAAGAGGTGGGCAGGGCAGGGAGTGGTTACTGGGGATAATCATCACCACCAAACTGCAAAAATGAGGACTTCCTAACACAGTGAAGGGCACCTACCAACACCAACACAAAGGCACAGTCAGCACTCAGCGGGGACACACTCAAAGCTGTCCCTTTGAAACTGCTGACAAGATGATGTCCACTCTGGTCACATCCATCCATCCTGTGATGGACGTGCTGTCCTCAGCTATAAGACAAGCAAATGAAATAAAGGAGTAAGAACTGGAAGAGAAGAAACACAATTGGCATTATTCACAGACAATGTGATTTTCTATGTGCAGAAAATCTAATACAATCTGAAAAAAAAATAGAATTAGCAAATGAGCTAGTTTTTAACAGCAAGCAAATATCTATATATCAGGTGTGTATAGGTCTGTACACCAATGACAAAGAATTAGAAAATGTACTTTTTAAAAAAGACAACTTTTATTTAAAAAAACTGCAAAGTAACTATGAATACATTTTTGAATACATACAAACCCTTTCTATATAAGTTCATAAAGAAACTGACATACACCAAAAAATACCTAGATAAGGAAAAAGAAATATAGAATGAATACAACTTTCTCCTAGTTCATCTATGCATTGAATATATTTGCAATGAAATCGCAAGATTTCTTACATTAGAGCATATTGGTTATACAGAACAACAGGTTTCATATTGGCATAGTCATACATACATGCAGTAGACTTGGATCATTTCCTCCCTCCCTCGTATTCCCTTCCTCTTCCCTAATACACTGCCTTCTACTTTCATGCCATCTTTTTTTCTAGATTCCACATACAAGCAAGAACATGATATTTGAAATCACAAGTTTTATCATGAAACATAAAATTTATTCTAAAATGTATATAGAAAATGAGGTCCAAAAATAGCCAAGACATTCCTGAACAAGACAAACAAGGACAGAGGATTTGCCATATCAGAGTTACTGTAACACATAGACCTGTGGTCATTATTATCTCAGTGTGATATTGGCATTTGGTTATTAAAAAAAATAGCCCAATGGAGAACAGACAATTCAGACCAATTCAGTGGAAACTTGATACAGGGACGGCATTGCAGACGAATGAAGAGAGAATTGACTGTTCATTACAACGGGCTGGTAGTTAAGCATTATGGGGGAAGGAGAAGCGGGATCCCTATATTATATTACATATAAAATCAATAATGGGTAGATTATAAACCTAAATGTCAGAGGCAGAACAGGAAGTACTGAAAAACAATTTCACAGTGGGGTGGGAAATGAGTTATTGAACTTAGGTAGTCATATGCACACATGTGTAGTGACAGCTTGGAACATCTCCCTCAGCTTCCGCAACGTGGAAATCAAGAAAACTGGGTCAGGGGACAGAAAATGGCTCCATTTCACTTGCCAGTTTCCACTGAGGAGCAAGGGGACAGTCTGTGTCCTCTTCCAAATACCTACGAAGTCAGAGGCAGAATGAAATGGTCTAGGTGACCAAGGTCACAGTGACTCCCTGGTCATCTAAAGGCGTCTTCTTTGACTAAGTCAGCAAGTCATCTTACGGCTTAGGCTTCTTTCTCCTCCCTAAGATGCATGTCATAAAAGGACTGAGTGTACTTTTTAGGAAATGTCCCCTTTAAGGTCATATCTAAGGTGACGTCTTGCGAGGCTTCCAGAGGGAAAGCATATTTCTGCAGGAAAGCTGTGACCTTTACCAAGAGGTTTTAAGCAGCCTCTCCCGCGTTCGGCCAGGCCTTTGGGTTCCAACCTGATAATCAATGCTCACGGTGGTTAGATGTGAAACTTTGACTTCAGGTCTGAGTCAATGCCTCCCAGGATGGGACAGGGGAATACCCCGTCCACTACAGACCAGCCCCGCAGTGGATGGGCAGATGAGTCAGCTAGCAGCTGCCCTGGAGAAGTTGTGTGTGGTTTTTTCTAACTTTTACTGCGGGAATTTCAACAATGTACAGAAACGGGTTGTCGCTCTGTGGTAGAGATGTGCTTAGCAAGCGTGAGACCTCAGGCTCAATCTTCAGTACCACATGTGCACACGTGCACACACACACATACACAGAAGCAGAGAGAATAATAGAACAAACCCAGTGTTCTAACTCATCTTCAGCCGTTATGAATTCATGGACAATCTCATTTCATCTATATCCGCAGTTACTTCCTCATCCCACCCCTCAAGTGATTTTGAAGTAAATTCCCCCTATTGTACCATTTATCAGCAAATTCTGTGGAATTTTCAAGCTCGTGTTTTCAAATTAAACTGAACATTAAACACCCATCTGTTACTACTTCCCTTTTATAGACCTTGGCTTATCCTGGGTCACCCCTGTAATTGGCGACGGAGCAAGGTCCAAACCTAAACAATCTATCTCCAACCAGAAGATAAATATCTGTAATTGGCACCCCTGTCAATAGCAGTAAGATATACTGGATGTGGAAGGTAACCTCTAGCTTGTGTAACCAGCTCAACAACTATTTCTTTAAGCACTTACTATGTTCAAAATAGCCACTTAGACATGAATAGTGTTTGCAATGCACCTTTTAACATTCCCTAATGGCTCTCTGCATATTTTGTAAAGGAAGAAACTCAATTCTGAATGGTCAGCTAAATTTCTCAGACTTTCGCTAGTAAGAGGCCGGTCTCATACTGACTGTAAGATCAACATTCCTTCTAACACAGGCTATAAGTGTTGATGTCTCCCAAAGTGCTTGCAAACATAAGACACAATGTACAAATGTAAACTGCGTTTTCCTGTCTATCAAAAAAGCAATCAGTTTATCAATAAGAAGACTAAATAGTGTATGAACTCTTTGTAAATTACTTGTGCCTATCCAAAGGGCCCTCTTTGCCAATGACTATAGCAGGAAATCATAGCCCCATGTTGTAGCATTTTATCAGCACATTTAGTGGACTCTGGTAATACGTTTCATCCCTGGGAACATGAAATGTTCTGTAGAGAAAATGAGAGACCCTATTCAAAATTCTGATTGAGTAACGACTGCTCATATGCAGCTTAGCCCAAACCACCCACACTCAGCACCCAGCAGGAAAGGGTCTGCTGGGATGTTTGAAAGACGTTAGACACAGAAAGTCTTTCTGAGAAGTTCCCTTAAGAGGGAAAAGAAAATGCAGTAAAGGCATTCTGAAGACCAGAGGGCAAAAATGCAAGGCGTAAAATTGCATTTCCTATATTTTCAAGGAAAACATGCACTAATGCTTGCTCCTTACCGTTCTTGAGTCTCCTACATAATTCTGCTAGAGCAAAATGAAGGAGAGGGGATGGATTCCTGTTTCTGCTTTCTTCACCCCTCAAACTCTTATAAAATCATCCAGCCTTTTACTTGAATCTTATATTTTGAAGCCTCCATCAATATAGCGAAGTCAGGGCTGGGGCTTTAGCTTTGCAGGCACAAGACTCTGAGTACGATCCCCAGCACCAAAAACAAACAAACAAACAAACAAAATCGAAGTCATCCTTAAATAAAACAACCCTTTCTGCTCACTAAGAAACGATGTGTGTATTAATTTCCTTAGTTATCTGTGAAAATGTTAATTTTCTTTATGCTTTTGCATGAAGTACTTACAATATATTTCTAAATAATCAAACATTAGGTTTAATATTTCCTAGTGAATCACTTATTAATGACAAATTTAACCTAAAAAAATTTTTTTTAAAGTGTTGTTAAAACAAAAGCTAAGGATTCGGGGTCAGCTTTCTGAACATCTTTGCCAAACAATGATTGACTGATTACTTTTCAGCAAGACTGAACTACCTTCATTGGGCTACATCCCTAACCCTTGTTTATGTTTTACTTTGAGACAGGATCTCACTAAGTCAATAAATTGTCTGGCCTGGGCTTGAATTTGCAATCCTCTTGCCTCAGCCTCCCAGAGTGCTGGGATTACAGGTACTGACTACCGCGTCCAGCTCTAAATCAACTTTTGGAACCATATCTCTCCTACTTAAAACCTGCTCTCCACCAAAGCAAATCCAATGCACACCAGGCTGTGTGCTTTACAGGTTCAGTCAGCCCAACACCACACTCATAGAATTTTTCCCTGAAAATAAGACCTAGCTGGAAAATAATCAGCCTGGAAATTGAGAGATGAGAAATGCCAGCCTCTATCAGCCTCTCTTTGCCTTACCTGCTTTACAAAGTAGCTACAAGGCAAGAGAATAGTGATGGTAGATAAGGCACAGATAGGCTGATGGGGGCTGGTATTTTTGATCTGCAGTTTTCAAGGCTAATTACTTTCCAGCTAGGTCTTATTTCTGGGGGAAAGAGAGTAGATGCTAATGGTGACAGTGTTTTAATCTTTGTTTAAAAATAGAAGCAAAAACACATAGCATGCGAATATGGAATTTCTTCTTTTTCATAGCTGTCAAGAAAAATTCCAGGCTACATATTAAATTGTTATGAGTGATTATTTGCTGAGTCAACTGCTTGTAGTATAATGAGTAATCATCTATGGACAGAGTGTTGAGGTCAGCACAGCACATTGTACACAGTACAGTGCAGTGGTTCCCAACGTTATACCAGGTTCTTCCTTTATTATCCCCAAAACGAAATTCATAGCAAAAAAAACTTATGCACATACCAGTTTTTACTGTGTAAGGATCCGTTTTAGATTTAAGAGAAATTATAAATGTCTTCTATTATTATACAAGAGAAAGTCACTGTGCTAGGAGAATACATTATAGTTTAAAATGGTAAGTATACACATACATTAGCCTCCATGCACTCCCAAAAACCTACAGAGTTTTTATAAAAGATAAGAAAGAGAGAGACAGAGGGTGGTGGAGAAATTGGAGAACTGGAAAGCTATGTGGTAAATGACTTAGCATATCCAAGAAAATTAAGTAATGAAATATTGGAAAAAGTCAAGAAAGGATCTGATATAAACAACAGACACCCCAAAGGCTAAGGAAATCACATTCAGCTACCGCTGGAAGAGGCAGCAACTAAAGAGTTGATTAACAGTATGTTTAAGTAGGCGCTAAGACCCCCATGTGCAAGCCATGCTTGCTTGTCCTTCTCCACCCTGATGGAGGACTGGAGGGTTACTGCCTGCATAACTGAGCATGGTTGGTGCTGGGGTTCCAAGGACAGCAGAGTTGGGTGGAGGCCTCCTGGATGTTGACAGCTCAACAACACTTGGTCCTCAAAATGCCACCAGCCAGGATTCTACCATCCAGACAGGAAACTCAAAAATCCAAAATCCACTCCAAAACAAAAGATGACAGGCAGATACAAAACCCAAGATGCCATTAAATTTTTCCTATAACACAGCACACCCAGATCATCCAATGAGTGACTCCCACAGTAAAAGCCACGCCCACAAGCCCAACCTTCCTCCCAGCTGCGAAGCCAGAGCCACAGCTCAGAACCGGCCAGCCCTGGAAGGCTGGTAACACAGAAATGGAGGTCAAAGCAAACTAGCCTGGAAGAATAAATGTAAAGGAAAAAGAGAAAAAGAAAGTGTTTTTAACTATCACAATTTTCTCTGAAAAATATAACTGGATATTCTATCCATGAAATGTGAACAGTGTTTACAAGAGATTTTTCTTTTCTTTTTTTTTTTTTTTTGGTGCTGGGGATCGAACTCAGGGCCTTGTGCTTGCAAGGCAAGCACTCTAACCACTGAGCTAAATCCCCAGCCCCTAAAAGATATTTTTCTGAGAGTAGCTATGTATTTTAAAATTAAAATGGAATAAAATTTTTTCAAAAAAATTTCTCTGGAAGACTTTGGAACTATAATTGAAAAAAAAGAAAAACCAGAAATTACAGTGAAAACAAAAAAAGAAGGAAAAGTAGAAGGTTAAACATAGATACACAAATAAGGAAATTATAGGCTCTAATTAAGGTCCAGGAGAAACAACCTGAGCAAATTAATGGGAAACTAACATTAAGAAAATTGTGCATATAACATCCTCAACTAGGAACATGAGTATTCAGAGTAGGAGTCCCAAGATCTTCAGAATATCATGCTAATTCTCATTACTATGAAGTTTCAGAAAAGCAGAGTCAGGCAGCAAACGTCTGAATGACTTTAGAGTTGTGTAGAATCACGCTAGAAGATACAAGGAAACAGAGTACCCCAAATTTTGAAAGGAAATTGTTTCTTACTGAGACTCCTATCCTCAGCCAAACATCAGTTAAACACAGAATGGAGTAAAGACAGGTTTTGAGAGGCAAGTTCTTAAAAAGAATTGGCTCCTAAACCTCCTTTCCAGGGAAGCAAAGGAGAAAAAGTCTTTCACGGAGAGGAAGAAGTAGATGGAAGGAAGCATTGTGGAGACCATGCCGGCGTAGTACAAGTGGCATTCTGGAGCTCTCACCTTGATTTTGCAGCTCGGTTTTGCATGGTTTTCTCCATGGTGGAGAAGGCACAAGCTGACCAGAAATGGGGTCTGTAGTCCGTGTGGCTGTGGGATGCACGGCTTTGCTTGCACTCCAGGAGGGAGGGGAGGAGACAGAGCCAGCCTCCCGCTTGCCGTGCTCCTGGGCCACCCCGGCTCTCAGGCCAGGCCCCTCTGTGCACTGTGGGATTTCTCCCGGGAGCTCACTCAGGCTGGTCCTACTCACTCCCCTGCCTCCCCATCTCCCTGCCCGGGTTAGGGCCGCATCGTCCTGCCAATGCCTCCTTCCCACCATCTTCTCAGGAGTGTTTTCCCCAGTCACTCTCTTGCCCTTTGGGGTGTCTGTTCCTGGAGGTCTCACAATGACACAACTCCGAGACAGGCGGCAAGTCTCCCAAACGTATCTCTTCTAGAAGACAAAATCATTCGAATGCCAATGTGTTTGATTTTATTGAGCAATGTCAGCATGGGTGGAGGAGACTTAGAGGGAGCTGGTGATGAAGGTGTAGAGCATAAGCTCCCTCGAGAAAGGTAAGGGTAAGACTGCAGTGTAGCTCAGCAGTAGAGCACTTGGCCCACGTGTGTGAGGCTCTGGGTTCAATCCCCGGCACTGTAAAACAAAACAAGGCATTAACTTTATGGAGGGGAAGTCTAATTTACTACACGACTCAGCTGGATGCAATGATAATAATGTAAACAGTGAACATTAATCTACCTGCATTATGATTTATGTTGGAAGAATAGGACACAGGAAGCGTCCATGGATGCCATGGGGGTGGGTGGTAAAAGGGAGCTAACTCTTCATCATTCATATTCAAAACTCCATTCGTAAAGCTTTAAACAAGAAGATGAGAAAGTAGACACGTAAGCATGTTGCTTAATGATAAAGTGCATATTACCCAAAGAATCTGTTGAAACTGTCGAAAGTAGCCATCCCTTGGCATCACCCTGTTGGCATCTTTCTGGCGGGGCCTCTGTCATCTGTGCTACACTCGGTGGCCCCCAGGGCCCAGCCTGCACCCTCTCTGACGCTTCTGTTTGGTATTTGTGTGTTCTGGAGGCTCTTTGCTCTCCGGGGCTGCCACAAGGACGGTGCTCACATAAGGTGTAAAGCAAAAGAGAAAAGGGAAAAGCACACAACTAGGGAAACGAGAAATCAGCTGAACCTCTGGGACTTTGGGGGCCTTCCTTACCCACCTGAAAACTGTTATCGCAGTGAGTTTATAAGAAATCGCTTGAGGCAGGAAGACCAAAGAGTGTGATTTCTTTGGCTTTCTGTCATGCGTTCGGGCAGACAGCTGGCACGCTGACGGTGATATGGTTTCTGGGCGGCTCCTCCTGGCAGCGGGTGGCCTCGGGCATGTATTGTTAGACGCACCCCCCACCACGACTGCTCCTCACACTCTGACTGAGGTCTTTCCAACTGCTGAAACCACTTCCTAAGTACGAGAAATGAGCTGTTTTTCTCCTCAGGTGAAATGCGAAATATAAACACAAGCCCTGTTGAAAGAGAAGCTGGGCGAAGTTACTTCAAACTGGAAGGCCGGCTTTCACAGTCTAAAATTCCTCACCTCTCTTTGGAAATGCTCTTAGCAATTGCCGTTTTCATCCGCACTCTGTCTTAATAAAAACAACATGAAAAGCAGGGTGGGAAGTATTATACTTTTTACTTTAGCAAAAACACAATGTGCACAAGTGCTGGGCTATTTGGAAGGACCGTGTAGGTTATATTCTGTATACCTTCTGCATGTGGCTTTGATTGCTACTGACACTAAACAAGTAGTAAGTGTCTCAAAAGAACGTCAAATGCTAATGAATGCTAGTTCATAAAAGTCAAAGCAGGGCATCAGAAAAATCACAGAACAGTTGTGGTTTTAAACACATCTGCAATGGTTTATATGGTCATCAGCTGCAGTCAGGAAATATTTACTTCTTTTCTTTTTCCTGTCCCACAACAATGCTTGTTAAATAATGCGTTAAAAAACAACTTATAGGCATACTATTTTCTCTTTCATCTGTTTCTCTACTTATCCCTTTGTGTCACTATATTTTAATGATTTGAGAATTTAAGATAAGCATATGGGTGAATCATATCCAAAGTTCAGCTCTCCAAGAAAATGTTTATTTTGGTTGGAGTCTCTGGTTGTAACTCCAGAAAACTCACATAAATAAGTGATTTGTTGGAAACATATTGAATGACTTACAGGATTAGAGAACAGCTGACAACCGGAGGTGGCTGAGCACTGGGCACATCGAAAGGCTGCTGCCCAGCCCTCGTTAGCAGACCCTCGTCCCTTTCATAATTGATTCGCGGGCTCTGCTGCTCAGCCTCATCCTGCCAACATGAATAACCTAATTGCCTTCAGCCTCTCCTGCAGCTCGCCCAGATTTGAAGCGTTTGATGAGAACACCCAGCTCCAGTCAGTAGTTCACTCTTGACTCCAGGAAGAGGACAGATAGAATGCTTTGCCATTTGGGGTTCTAGAGAAGAACATAAGACCTTGCTTCCATCATAAC
>PVJO010011912.1:20108-57838 GCA_004026905.1 Hystrix cristata | reverse complement strand
TGTGTGTGTGTGTGTGTGTGTGTGTGTTGTGTGTGTGTGGCACTGGGGACTGACCCCAGGGTCCCTTGCACTGAGCAACACTGTCAGCCCTTTTTTTAACTTTCTATTTTTGAGACAGAGTCTCACTAAGTTGCTAAGTCATCTGGACTTGTGATCCTCCTGCCTCAAACTGCTGGGACTACAAGCCCTGAATGACACTTTTTAAGGGTGAAAATAAAGACACAGACTGTGACCTCTCAAAAATAAAAAATAAAATTAATTTATTGAAAGGAAAAACACAGTGATCCATGAGCACAACCCAACTTGAGATCCACAAGCTCTGACACAACCACATCTCTACATACACCAGGCTGGTAATAACCATCCACTAGGCACATACATACACGGTCCTGTCCTGTCGTCAAGACTGGCTGTGTGGTAGCTCTGACTGCAGATTCACACATCATTAACGTGGTTTACAACACAACCACCAGATTTTATTGACCACGGAAAGAAAGTAACTCTCCCAATATCACCTTGATTTAAGCCAAAGACGACAGCTAGCAACGGGCACTTCCCACCCTCATTTCCCAGCTCCCTCCCTCTGACCCTGTCCGCACCATTTATGCCCACTGGCCAGGGAACTACTCCTCTGCAGGAAAGGGAGGAAACCCAACAGGCTGATGGTCAGGCGAACAGCCTGGCAACCTGCCGAGCAGTTGTCTGAAAGCACTGGCCATGATTTCAAAGACAACTCGCATCACTCTCTCACCCCTGATGGACTCAGAGATTTGTAATGTACTCCAGAAAGTTGAATTGTAAGGCAGGCTTGAAGCCGCCTTCCCAAGCACCATGTCCGGCCATTCTTACCCTGTCTCCAGCAGCGCTGTCACCCACGCGGGGGACGCAGAGACCTGTCTTAGTAGCTGACCAGCTACACAGACAAGAAAAACAAAACAAACAAAAACAACTCAAGTACAGAGCCCTTGCTGTGAGCAGGGAAGACAGTGCTGTAAAAGGACGTAAAGAGAGATTTTTGTCCTTTCAAGAGAGACGAGGTGAACACGTAGTGTTAAACACCAAAAATACTGCGAGAAAGGAAAAATCTGAGAAGAAAAAGGCTGAGAGAGCAGGGAAGGGGATGATTTTTCTAACATTTGGGACCAACCTGAAGACCACTGATGACACTGTAACCTTCACGCTCGGGGGGACGGACAGAAGAGCGAGCCTCGCCCGGGCAGTCGGGCCGCAGTGAGACGGCACACGCAGGTCTAAGTCACGTCTCAGTCACACCTATTTGGCCGGGTCTTGGGCAGGGGAAGGGACAGCAGTACAATATAAATAACGTCACCTGTGAATGGTGACAGTTCCTAGGCAGAGTGAACAGGAAGCGCCTGCAGGGAAGAGGGGCCCTGCCTGCTGGGACCAGCATCCCAAGCCCAAGAGCAGCCTTTGGAACAAAGAACCAAGGCGGAGCTCCGAGAAGGCTACTCTGGGGCTGCACCAGGGACACAGGACAGCAGCATCCAACCAGAAGGCCCGCAGGGCGCCTCCACCGTGTGCAGCAGATGCGGCCTTGTGTTCCAGAGACTTTGGCTCTCTCACCCCCTGATGAGATTCACCGGTGCCTCCTCACCGGGCCAGAGTCAACAGAGGATGGACTTCCTCCCACACCACCTGTGCTGGCCCTTTCTCCACTCAGGGCCTCCAGCTGTGCGACCCCGCAGCCAGCAAGGCCCTGACAGCTGTGCCGCACCTGCATCTTCTGAACTCGCCACACCATCGGCTGTCGGCATGGCAAGAGCATAGGAAAGAGGTCACACGGGCAAAGGGCACGCCAAATTCATTTCAGAAGCCCTTAAACCACAGTGGCTCTTCTACACACCACATTCTCTAGCCTCGAAGCAACAGCCTGTACCGTGCTAAGAGCCGGGAGCAGCCCGCAGGTCTCAGCCTCAGAACTCACCTGACAGGGCTGCCTCTAGCCCCCGAGAATTCAAGGCCTGCACCACAGCAGCCAGGCGCAGGCCACAAGCCTGGCCCTCCCACGGTCAGACCCCCACACTGAAAGCGACTCTCGGCAGCCACAGCAAGACAGCCCGGCTCACAGCTGGGCGCAGGAGCTGGTGGTCCCCCCCTCCCCGGCCCACTGTGCTCAAATCCCAGTCTGAGACTTGAGAGGGCGGCACCTCTGCGAATCCCAGCGGGGACCCTGGTCACCTAAGCAAGCACCTTTTAGAGATCCCCCAGAGCACAAAGGGCGGACCGAGGGCCACCCTCCTGGGGGAGAAGAGTAAACGACAGTGACCGCTTCCTGGCTCAACACACCACCAGGCAGGTGTGCAGTCACCATGGTGAGAGTCCATTTCTCCAAGCCCTCTCCCTAAAAGGAGAGCCGCTGGCTCTGGAAGAGAAGAAAACGCCAAGCCCCGGCCCTCACAAGCTTGGATAAAGCAAAAGCAAAACCCTGATAAACTCCTGCTGCTCTCTTCACCAACTTTGCAGGCAACCCCCATCTCCGGGCAAGCGAGGGCCTGCGACGGGGTGGTGGGGACTCGGGTCTGCCCTGCTGCACGCACACACAGGTAAGGAGAGGGGCGGCACCACGTCCCTCCTGAAGCAACTCTCACCCAGAGAGGAACCAGCCGCCCTGCGCAGACACTTCCTCTGCCCCTCTGAAGCCTGCTCCCTACCGTAGTCTTCAGGCTGGCCTCAAGGTGGCCTCCCGGAGGCCGTGGGTGACACCCGGGGAGGAGCTGGGGGAAGGATGTGGGTCACCTTAGTGTTCAGTGGTTCCTGTCCGGGAGCAGGGCATGGGGGCAGCAGGAGGCAGGCGCTGCTCCACCCTCGCCTCCACTGATTGTAAACGACTGAGCACTGTGAGTAGTGTTGGATCAGCTGTGGCCAGTTCGGTGAGCTGGCAGAGCCTGCACCCTGACCTCGGCTTCCCACCCACGGCAACAAGCAGGCGTCTTCCTGGCACCACAGCCCATGAACACTGCTGTCCCTGGGGTCTGTCAGGCTAAGGCTGAAAATGGGCCTGGACACACAAAGCGCCCACTGGATCAGCTGCCCTGGACAGAAACCTATGCCATTCAGCCACCCTGCTCGCAGCCTGGTGAGGGAGCAGGTACTGCACGAGCCCCTTGGTGTGTGCTCAGATGACATCAAGCTGACCACAGCAGGAGGCAAGACCTGGGCCACCCCAGAGGTCCACAGGTGACCCTGCCGAAGGGGTGCGGGGCGTTGAGGCCTCCACACGAACTTCCTGGGGCAAGCTGCAAGGCTGAGTGAACGTTTACTGAGGAAGAAAAGACTCATAATAATCCCAGATTGAGGGTCAGAATCTAAAAACAAAAACCTAATCTTAAATAAAATATAAATATTTTCCATTTCGGCAGCACTTCATATCTTTTCAGAGCTAACACAATAAAGAATATACGGTCGTGACCCACACGGACGAGCTCAAAGAGGGATGCGGCTGAGGGTCACAGCAAGTCAGAGAGAACAAACATTGAAACCTCCAGTTTGGGGCTGGTTTTCAACCATGAGGTAGGTCCAGACACCCCTGGAGAGCTGAGTAGGTGGGAGGGTCCTCAGGTATAGTATCTGGAGGAGGACAAGAAAGAGGCCTGGCTTTCCAAAGAGGGGAGGAGTCCTATTTACTAGTCAAGGCCCAGGAAAGGAGAAAACTCCAGGTGGGAGACATTAAAATATTTAAATAAAGTGAGCTGTGCAAGAGGAATGCTTTAGGTGAGGCAGCTCAGAGGAGGGAGGGGCACCATGGGCAAAGAGGTGACAAAGTCTGGGTTGAAAGTAAGTACAAACGGGGCTGGGGATTTAGCTCAGTGGTAGAGTGCTTGCCTAGCAACCGCAAGGCCCCGAGTTCGATCCCCAGCACCCCCTAAAAAAGAAATTAAGTACAAATGCATGGTGACAGCACTGTCACCGGTGGCCTGTGACCAACCCTTGCTGCTGCCTGCATCTCGCCTGACCCTGGGTACCACAGTATCAGGCAGAGGAGAACCCAGGTGGCCACTCTGCCTCCCCTTGAGGCCCTGGGGGACAGGTCCCGTGGTACACACAGAGCGGGCAGCAGGTCAGAGCATGTACCCAGCTCAATAGGCACTAGTGGAATTGGTGGAGACAGGAGCAGCGCTGGGCTGGATCAGCTCGGAGAGGGCCTCGTAGGTCCCCACCACGAAGCCCACGAAGCCCAGGACGCTGATGAGGGCGTCCTTGGAGACGGTGAGCGGGCTCAGGCCCTCCGAGGAGTAGGTGGTGATCTCCAGGAGCGGGGGGATGATGAGGGCCAGGGCGCTGCTGCTCACGGAGCCCACCAGGGAGATGACCAGGTCCAGGCGGGGGATGAGGACGGCCAGGACGCCTGAGGAGAGAGCACACGTCTGATCACTGCTACTCAGAGCCAGAAAAGCGCGCCTCAGCCCTCGGCGAGCTCAGCAGTTGTGACCCGACCCAACCTCCCACTCCTCTGATAAGACAGGGAAGAGGCGGCGTCTCCCAGCTCCGGGGCCCAGGCTCTCGGCCTCTCCTGCTACACTGGATGACTCCACCTTTCCAAGAGAAAAGAACCAAACTCCGTTCCAGAGCAATCTGGTCCCTATCAAACAAGCGAGGCCGTGGAGCAATAAAGGAGACAGGGAGGCTGAGGCAGGAGGATCCCACGATCAAGTCCCTGCCTGGGCAACTTAGTGAGACCTTGTCTCAAAATTAAAAATAAAAAGGCCTGGAGATGTAGCTCAGGGGCAGAGCACACCTGGGTTTGATGCCCGGTACCACAAAAAACCTAGCAAGGGCAGAAATCTTCCTCCTTCTGGGAAAGAGACCAAGGTCAAGCCATTACACAGAGCATTTTCACACTGGTTCTGCGTGTAGGTTGCCCACTGAAAAGCCCCACACGATGTCCCTCTTCCTATCTGCCAGGACAAGCAGAGGCTTCCACATCTGAAACTTGGCTGAAGGGAGAGAGGAAGATGAATGGTGGGCTGTACCAGGAGATGCCACAAAGCTTCCAAACTACATGCGACGTACCAGTCACGGGCCAGACTGTCAGTGCTGCTTACCACAGCGCGCAGAGGTCTGCACAGACCACACTCCGTCCCACGCCCACCGGTCCCCATCCCCACGTCGCCGTGTGGCTGACCTTCCCCACAGCTGAGCAAAGGCCAGCGCATCACAGGCTCACTGGGGCTCGGGAATGAGACTCTGCATCCAGATGCTGGTAATAAATGGAGTAAGTGCTGGACAAGTCACGGTTCCTCTTGTTGGCACAATGGGAAGACCAACTGCTTCCTCCATATTACAGGTGCCATAATTGTCAGATGAGGCCATGTAGACACTTACCAGGAGGCCCCGTGTACAGCAGGGACATGATGCACGTTAGCGTCATCACCAGGGTTCATCCGGTTGCTCATGAAAAGTGCATCAACTTGTTAGTCATCAAATAAGGACTGGTGGGCTGGGGATTTAGCACAAGGCCCTGAGTTCAATCCCCAGCACCAAAAAAAAAAAAAGGTTGGTGGACGGTCTCTCCCCCGGCTGGGTTGCAACTGGATGTCCCGAGTGTGAAGACAGGGATTCAGGCTTAACGAATTCCTGATTCCTTCAGGAAAGTTACAATCTGCATGGGAGTCTCAGTTCTAACTCCATTTTACAGAGCAAAAAAGTAGTCAAGTCACTCTGAGGAAGGTGCCCCACAGAGGAGGCTGCCAGAACATCTCAATCCATTCAGGCCAATTTCCCCTCTACAGTCTGGCTCAATCACGGGATGTCTAACTGAGCAACAGATGAGAGGATCAGGCGGCATCTGGAGACCAGAATGCACGAGAAACAATGGAGTCGCGCTCTTGGCAACCAGATGCACAGTGCAGGGGGTCAGATTCGTGCCTCCTGCCTCAGGCTGGGCGGCCCAATACAGCAGCCACCGGCCACCGGAGGCTGTTTAAATGAGCTATAATGAGATCGCTTCCTCACTCACACCAGCCACATTTCAAAGTCTCAGCAGCCTCCTGTGCCCAGGGGCTCCCGCCTCACACAGTGCAGATCCAAAACATTTCCAGCATCACCAGACGCCAGCGCTGCCTAGCAGACAGCACTGCTGACACCCACTCAGCCGGGTGGCTGCACCTCAGGTGTATGGGTCTGTGATCATCTGCGTCCCCAGGGAGGTCAATGGTGGAATGAGAAAGCACAGGATTCCCACAGAAGGAGGGGAACAGGGCGTCGGGTGGATCAGCAGGAAGACCCTGTCTGGGGAGGAAGAGACTCCGGTAGCTTTCCAGGGATACACAACAAGTGTCTGGGAGACACACGGCACACTGGCAGCCCCAACCTCCCTCTGCTTTGCCTGAGGAAACCAGATGAGGGTTTCAAAGCCTGACCACGAAGGGACACAAGGGCACGGTGTCTCAGATCCCACGCTCTGTACCCCAGGCAGTCCATCTTTCCTTTCTTCTATTAGTCAGTTTAATGCCAGTTCCTATTAACATCTCTAGTGAGCTCAAGGGTTTGGGCCTTTGGACAGTAGACAAAAAGCGCAGGCTTTTAACTTGCCCTGCAAGTTGGTGGGGGTGGGGATCATTTCAGTCTTCAGCTCTTTCCAAAATAACCAGAGTTGGTGATCCCTCAAACCTTGAGGGTTGATTTGGAGGAAAACCGGAGGTAAAAATTTGAGGCCAATGACAAAATAGTGTTTTTCACTCTGAGTGATCTGAGGTTCAGCGGCTGATCTGCTGGGTAACCTTCCTTGAAGGCAACACACGCCCGCTCTGGGGTCTGGTCTCTCCACATTCCTGGTGTCAATTTCATGGTGACACGGTCCAGCAGGGGTGGAAATGGCACAGGGGCAGCAGTCGGGGGAACTGAGTCCCAGGGAGGGCACGGTACAGAGATGTGGGAGTCCAGACTCCCTGTCCAGGGCCAAGCACTAGAAAGCTTGTTATTTAACCGCAATGTAGGGATGGTCAGATGAGATCACCCATGGAAAGGACAGAGAGTGCTAAAACCACACAATACTTGCATGAGTGTTTGCCAATCTTATCACTAGTCCCTGCTCTACAACAGGCTGTGTGGCCCAGGACAAAGGAGCTCCCCGTCCTGACCTCGGTTTACTCACCCACAACACGAGGCGACTGCATTAACACTGCATACCACAGAAGATGCAGCTGAGTTGGATGTTTAAGAGACTGCACAATGCAGCGTTGGTCCCATGGCATGTGCTGGGGCTGTTTCCCTCAGCTCACAGGTAGCTAGGAAGCGCCAGCTGCTGCCCAAGAGCGGCAGGGCAAAGCAGCGCATCCTTTCCTGGAGCACACGGCTGCGCCGAACGGGTAGCTCCAGCCACCTGGCTGTGCATCCATAAAGGGAACATGAGTGATTACGCAGGCACCAGCCACATGAGTGTCTGCAAGGACATGCGAGCCCACCTGAGGGAAGGGAGGCCTGCAGTCCAGAGGAAAGAGCCCAGCCAGGCGGCTGCCGCTCCCGCCTGGAGGGCCTCCACTTCGCTCCATGTCATCCTAAACTGGGAGGACACACACACACTCAGTGACAGGAGACAAGTGTAGCAGAGACGCGCTCTACCCCGTGACGAGAGGTCAGTGGAAACAGCAATGGAAGCCTGCAGGGTCGGAATCATTTCCAAGATCAGACAGACCTTCTACTTATCATAGTTCATAAGTAATCTAAAACATGTTCTTGTTTTTACTACAAAGGACATGCAAGATAAACACACCTAATATCCTTAATAGAGACTGATAAAGGGACAAAGCCAGCCCCGCAGGGCTGCAAAAGGAAGCTCTTCCTGTCCCGGCTGGACAGAGGGCATGACCTGTCCCTGAACCAGACCTGACGCTGCAGGACAACCTACCCTGCACCACGTGAGTCACGAGGCTCTACTGTACTGCAGAGCATGTTCCCTTTGGGCTCAGACACACTAAGAATACGGTCTTGCACTGCTGAGCCGCCATGAGGCAAACGGTCATGTTCAGAAAGGGAAATGCCTGGGATGGAGTCTGTGGTTTCGGACCAGCCTCAGAAAGAGCTGGCTTATTATGCAAAGCACTTAGAAGAACAAACACATTTACAGACACACTCGGACTCTCACTGCACCCTTCTCGGGAAGCTCTCGCTGCTCTTTTACTTTGATCGATGCCGGTGAAACCCACCCTGTCACTTTTTAATGGCTACAATCCCCCTTCAAAACTAGTAACACAGGGGTTGGGGATTCCGCTCAAGTGGAAGAGCACTTGCCTAGCAGCCACAAGGCCCTGTGTGTAATCCCCAGCACGAAAAAAAATTAGCAATGATCTTAAATAGATATATAATTTTGCTTGGGGGGAGTACATACAGGGAAATAACCCATTAAAGGAGTAGCATGACTATATCCACCAATACAACGGAACTTCACACAGTCGTTCTGAGGCTGCACATTCCAGCCTGACCAGGCCTCCTAACGGATGTGGTTTTGCTATTACATCTTCTACAACAGAGTTCTGAAGTTCTCATACCTAGATGAAATGAAACGTTTCACACGACAAATGCCAGAGACTTCCTACCACTGTAGGTCAGGCTATGCCTTCAGGACACCACAGAGTCATGTTATACCTCCTGACGCCCCCAGGGGGAGCTGGCCTCTTCCAGGCTCCCCTTCCACACAAGCCTTGACATAAGGCGACCTCTAAGGCTGCACTTCCAAACACGTGTGCTCGAAGGAAACCCTCTCCTGTGTTGTTACACAACAAGCACCTTTCTCTGAACTTGTTTTCCCTCCTCTGCTTTCCAACACGCCGAACCAAGCATCAAAAGGTAGGCACCAGCAACCTGCGGGGCCAGGGAGGATGGTGAGAGACTTGAATTACAAGCAGGGGGAAGAATGAGGCTGGACCCAAACCCTCCTAGGAGCTCCCCTTGGAGACGGAAGGCAACGAAGCAGAGAAAGGCTGGAAAAAGACAAATGCCAGAAATACCAGTGACACAAGCTGCTGTTAAAATGCATGAGTGTGACTGAAAGCAATCAGTTATATCAAAGACTGAAAATCGTAGACCTTGTGCCAGAAGTCCTGAGAGAGCAGAGAAGCAAGGATAAGACAAACTCACAGAAACACTTTTAATCTGATGCTATCCTGCAAGACCTCTCCTGAGTGCCACTTCGCAGTCTCTGGGGAAGGTAAGAGGAGCCAGAGAGCTCCGAGGTGAAGGGGCTGCCTTCTGCAACAAGACAACGGTGCCACGCTCAGGCACCACAGAGCACAGGATAGCGGAAACAGCCACACGACCTGAAGACCAAAAGCAGCCTTGCTTCGTGAGCACCGCTCCGTGGAAGGGAGGTGAGACTGCAGGGAAAGCCAAAAACCAAGCGGCACTTAAGGATGGCATGAGGCCTGTTAAGTCGGGGACCTCAGCCTCCTGTGGGGTGTGGTGGAGATAAACCTGGCAAGAAGCAAGACACATGCATCAGCGGCATAAGAAGAAAACAGGGCAGCAAGAAAAATCAGGCCCAGTATCACTGCCCCAGTGCTCCAGGGAAGGGGGAAGGAGCTGCTCGCTCAATTACAGCACATTTTACGTAGACAGACCTACTTTTTCTAGAGGAACCACTTTGGAAAAAAAAGTTCAAATTATCAGAACTCCCCCCATCCTTTCTTCTAACACTCTTTAGATTCCAAGTTCAGGCTCTACAGGCCACATACACATGGGAGCTGTCCTCTCAGCCCTGGAGGGTAGACCATCCACAGAGGACACACGCACATCAGAAGCAAAGCACCAGGAGCAGCCGGCAGAAGGTTAACACCTACGACGCAAGCAGCCTATCTCACCAATCTCCAGCAGAGCAAGACACGTTATGTGCCTTTTTCCCCAGTCACTCTGAGGCCTGGTGTAGCTGCCTTGTGGGCGGTTCAGAACAGAACCCGAAGCCAACAAATAAGAGGCACAGGGAGCAGCCAGACTCTTGGCTGCCCCAAGCTCTATGGGGAGCTGCCCATCCCCTGCCCTAGCCCTACCCTGCAAGAGACCCTTAAGAGAAACATACATGATCAACTCAGAAGGTCAGGGAAGACTTCACCGCCTTAGTTACGGTAAGTTCTTTCCACAGATGGATCCAGGATGCTAAGCTTCTACACACTATCCTAGAAGTAAACTAAGAAAGGAGCTGCAGGTGGGTGAAGAGGTTCTCAGGGGGCAGGCGCTGTCCATTGCTCACGCTGGCGTGGGTGGATGAAAGGGACAGGTAGCCTCTTGCTTCCCCTTCACTTGCTAACAGAGAACCAGTAAAGTCACTTCTGATTTCCCAGAAAAAGAGCAAATGCTAGAGAATGTTCACATCTGTCTCTGCTAAAACATTCAACTCTGGTTGAATTAAAAATCATACAGACCTATCCTTATTCCAAAGAGACTCGAACTGAGAAAGGAAATTCCCAGAGAAGCCTCAATACAATAAGCAAAGAGGTTCTTGTTCCAAAAGAATAAAACCTAAAATAAAAATGCTAAAAATGATAAACGTATGCTTCAAGTACTTTATCTGGAAAACAACTGCAAATCTCCTAGAAATTCAAATTAGATATCATGAGCCGTTTTTGTTTTTTCAGGGATTCCTTAATAGAAGCAACAAGAACAATTTAATTTTTTTACTAATTTCCATCAGTTTTTAAATAAGAGCAAACAAGGTAACACGCTCTTTAACTCCTGGCCCTTGGTACATGGTTGGGGGAAAGGGAGTAAGACACAAAGAATAACTCAAACACCTCGGAGAATCAAAAGACATTTTCTAA
Organism: Hystrix cristata; assembly: GCA_004026905.1. NCBI lineage: Eukaryota > Metazoa > Chordata > Mammalia > Rodentia > Hystricidae > Hystrix > Hystrix cristata. The sequence continues at coordinate 47,069 of PVJO010011912.1, read as the reverse complement.
GAAACATATCTCATAAGACTGACATTAAAAACGTCTATTACCCCAGCTCCGAGTGAACTGTGAAAAAAAAAATATCCAGGCTCAAAATGAGGAACAATATGAAAAATCAAACAACACATACCCTCTGTCAAAATGACCTGTCCTCAGGGCTGGGGATTTAGCTCAGTAGTTAGAGTGCTTGCTTTGTAAGCACAAGGCCCCGAGTTCGATTCCCAGCACCAAAAAAAAAAAAAAAAAATGACCTGTCCTCATCGTGACTGGGCCAAGCGGCCCTCTTCTGGATTTTGATGTTATTTTATCCAGGGTAGTAACTGTATGCATCTGCCTTGAGTTATGACTATCTCCACAGCATCACACGCCCCATCCATAAACTCCTGTCCTGGTCTCCATACCCCCGAGATTCCCTGCCTCGCCATCTGCACAGGCCTCAATATGCGAAGTGAGCAGTGTGCCAGGTCCTGCCCCTCGGCACAGGGCTTCCCCACTGAGGCCCCCACTCCCACACAAGCCCTCAGCGGGGCGACAGGGCAACCGTCTACTCACAGGTCAGGCACACCATCGCGGTGCGCACAGACAGGTCCACCAGCAGCTTGCAGCGCTCAGGCACTCGTGCCACGAAGACAGGAATGATGATCTCTGCCGGGACATAGAACTGCAGCCCGTAGGTGAAGAAGATCCCGATGGAGTAGAGCAGCTTCACCGACTGGTACAGCCTGCGGACAGTACGGGACGCTTCCAGCAGCCGGCTTGGCCACTCAGACATCGTAGCAGAGAGCAGAACGACCCGCAGCGACCGGAGGCCACCTTCCACATCACAAACCCACACATTCTTCAGACCCTACAACTTCTCTCCTACATATGCTTTGACACAAGCACAAAAACACACTCAAAATATTTCGCTTAGAGAATTATTTAAGAATGAAGGCTTGAAAACAAAATGTTAATGAGTGCTAAATAAATGTTAATGAGTGGTTAAATAAATCATCACATCCCCACGCAGCTCTTAAAAACTGTGACACGACCCTAGGTGCCAGTACGGAACTGTCTCTACGATGTGCCACTGTGTGAAAAATGCATGAAGCAGTACAATGTCCCCCAAGTGCTGCAATTTGTCCCTCTGAGGCGGGCAGTAAAAACTGAACAGAGTATACTGGCTGAGCTTCTAGGATCTCCGTCATACGCATATGGGCAAATATTCTTTCAAAATTAAAAATACAATTAAAATATAACAAACATGCTTATTTGTATCCCTCCCATCAGATTCAATACTCTCTAGAATCAGATGGTGGCCATGCAGGACCCACAGACAGGAGCAGATTCCTTCTTCCCTTCCCACTGTGGCCCATTCCCATCATGGCTTCCTTTTTTTGTTTTTTTTTGTTTTTTTTTTGGTGCTGGGGATCGAACTCACGGCCTTGGGCTTACAAGGCAAGCACTCTAACTGCTGAGCTAAATCCCCAGCCCCTATCATGGCTTCCTAAGAAGCGTCTTGGAAGTGTTAACTCATTATGGGATATCTCCACCTCATCACACCAGGGCCTGCTTTGGGCACAGCAGAAAAGAGGGCTTATAGCTCTGCCTTGATTATTCAAGGGCTGGCCACTCTGGCTCCAAGCAAAGCTCTATGTCCAACAAGACCCTCCTGCATTAAGCAGTGAGAGACACCTGGCTTCCCTCGATGGAAGTCTGTTGAAATGCGGTGATATGATGGGTACAGTGGGCCCTGAATTTCCCTGGGTTCAACTTAAGCAGACAATGTTCTAACATCTTTTAACCAAGAGAACATCACGAGAAAGCCTGCATTTGGTAGAAAGTCTTACTGGCACAGGTAAAGATAATAAAAATGCTTTAGGAAAAAAATCAGCTGGTGTCTCTATAATTAAAGCATCATCAAAGCCCTCTGGATGGGGGGACATCTGGAATCAGGAGGGTCATATGCAGGGATGACCAAGCACACTGCATGTGAACAGAGTCAGGAAGATGACACAGGTGGGCCTGTGGAATCAGGGAAAGGACGATCGTCAGACGACAGGGGCTGCTTCTGCGGCTCATGATTGCTTTATTTTTCATGGGAAGGTCACATGGCGATGTCAAGCTACCACCAGAGTTTTCCCTCTTCGAAGCAAAGTACTATCTGGAAATGTTAAACAGGTAGCAGAGGGAAAGAGAAAGAAAGACTTTCTGAAAACAACAGCCTATCTCAGCACTACCACTTGGACGGCTGCGCAACACCCTTACTCCTCAAGGCCCCTGCTGATCAGGTGTCCTGCGCTAGACACCAACACCACTGAAGAAACGTTTTTCTCACTTTTCTCCATCTGTCCTCATCAAAGTCTCTCCAGTCAGAGCTCCAAAACGCATATGCTGGCAGATCAGCCAGGCTGCACTAAAAGATTATTTTTATTCCTTTGGGTACTGACAGGCTTCTCAGTATCTATAAACAGCTGCTCTCTGTAGCAAGATTTTAATCTTCAAAACAGAATTGTTGCCTAGCACACACTCCGTGTCATCTACCTTTGTTTTATTTTTGCAGTACTGGGTGTTGAACCCAGGGTCTCATGTGTACCAGGCAAGTGCTCTACCACTGAGCTACATCCCCACCCTGCCTATCTATCTATCTATCCATCTATCTATCTATCTATCTATCTATCTGTCTATCTATCTATGTTGTACTGGAACCAGGGACTTCCCCTGAGCTACATTCCCAGCTCATTTTTGTTGTTGTTCTCTTCTTGTTTTTAATTCTGAGATGGGGTCTTAGATTGGCCAATAAATTTGCAATCCTCTTGCCTCAGGCTCCCAAGTAGCTGGGATTAGTCATGCAACACCCAGTTGACATCTACCTTTCTAGAAAGTATTTCACTATGCCTTAGTGTTGCCCTACAGGTCACCCACCATTTAAGGACAAAGGACCCTGGCAGCCCCTACCCACAGTGAGATCCACCCACCCGCCAAGCCTGTGGCTGCCGAGGGAGGAACACTTCAGAAGCTAATAACCAAATACAGACATGTCCTCCTCTCCTGTCATCTATTTGGAACGCTTAAGGTAAAGAGAGTGGACACGTGGCCCTTTTGGGCTCAGGGTTTCCCAGCAGAAATGTCCCGTCAGTCAGCTGATCGACACACAGATCTATTATAAGCCCCTATAGGAATCATTCACCCAAACACACACGGAAGGGCAGGGCAGCCGATGAGGACAGTAATAATGACGGGCCAATTTAAGAGGCAGTAAGAGGGAGAACCCACCATCTTCCGGCCCCTACACTTTTTAAAGCATCGTGTGCTCCTGGGTTTCCATCCCTCCCCCCGCCCCCACTTACCAGCAGTTGGGCAGGTTGAGGGTGATGCTGCCTTGGATATTGGCTCCGAACTGCAGGTAGCCCAGGGACCCCAGGCTGATGTAGAGGACAGTGACTATGGCCATCCCCAGGTACAGGATGATCGGGAATTTCCGGGGGTCCTTCATTTTGTTTTCAAGAGGTAGAACCTTTGAGAAAGTAAGTAGTGAGAGAAGAGAGAACTCACAACAAAAAGCAAAATTAATAGCCAGCAAAGTATTACCATCAGGGAAAAAAAGTTACTTCTTTATCCCCGGAATTCTCCAAAAGCACATTTTCCTTTACTAGAAAGGCAAACAAACAGGCCCAGGTTATTTCATCAGAAATTACACTCTCAGTACGAGAAGGGACTCCAGAGCTCAGCTGTCTCACCAGGAAGCCCTGAGGTCAGGTGGAGCTGGGCAACAGCCTGGAGGACATTACCAGGAGGGCAGCAGGCCCCTCACGGGAAACTGCAGCTCCCTGCTCTCCTGTCTCAAAATGCAAAACACAGGCCAGAGGAGATTGCCACCTTTGTTCCCTAAAACAACCCCCTATCTCCATGGGCAGACGCCGTGATAAGCTAAACCTCCAAGTCAGGGAAATGAGGGCCACGGCCTGACTCCACCGCGGATCTGGGAGCTCAGTTTACAGACTCCTATTTCAAACCACTGACCCTCGCTGCTTCCTCAGTCACATCAGGGGCCCTCCTGAACTCTGGCAAAACCACAGGCCCCTATGAAGGCACATTCACAGCTGTGGCACTGTGACGATCGTCACAACCCCCTAACTCCGTCTCATCACCACCCAACCGTCCTGCAGTGCCTGGGGCCAGAGGCACAGCGGTCTGCACTGTGCACACGTCAGCCTCCCAGGGCAGCAACCCCGTTTCAAGGGATGCAGAGCTCTGCATTTCCGCCTATCCTTCAGCACCTGCCCCGCCTAGCTCCCGGGTCTCAAGCTTCAGCCGATCAGCATGCAAGCAGAAACAGCTTCTCAGCCTCCGCATCAGTTTCAGAGTTCCAAGACGCAGGGCAGGGAGTGCATCTCCTCCGTCCTAACAGGCCCAGCGCTGTCACATAAGCAGAGATCAGAGAGGCCAGACAGTGTTCGGCCTGGACTTCACCCCAGCACTCTGGCCGAAGAGTCAAACACCAGTGCTCTCCGTCCTCACAATGGAAAACACAAACAAATCTTGCAGTACTGGGGAATGTTTACAGAATAACGCTGTATCCAAGCCGCGGCTGGCGAAATGCAGGGAGAATGGCTGCCACATTGGGCTGCCACACTGACACAGAGCTGGCACAAGGTCCCTTAGGGTGGTTCCGGGGCCATCTTCCCGCACATCTCAACCTCCTCCCTCAAGTCTTGGGTTCTCGAGACCACGTTCTCGCTGCTAAAACACGGGTCCATCCTTAGCCAAGCCGAGGCAGCCCTCACAGGCACTGAGAAGCACCAGGAAAGCGTGCCAGGAAAAGTGAAAACCTCGGATCGGTGATTCCCGACCCCCGCAGTGTCCCAGCCTTAGCACTTCCCACAGGCACCGCCAGGCTGACGCCTCAGCATCTGGACAAAAATGTGTCTGGCTTTTATGTTTTCTTAAAAGTAAATAAGGTATTAATGAAATCAAATGGAGAGAGAAAGAAATGCCAGAAAAGGCAGTTATCTCATTGTCAAGGCCTTGGCCAGTCGAGTTAATACCTCTTCAAAGAAGGTTCCTGGACCACTACAAAAAGTTCAAGTAAAAACCAAAACAGGTACAGCTGAGTGGAGCCAAGCCAGGAATGAAAGCTACTCATTTACACATAGAAAACATACCATACCAATGTGCCAGTGTACTCACTGGCTTACTGATTCAATAATCAACTCAATACTGTTATTAATAAATATTAAAACCTATGGAACGTCTACCGTGTGTCGGAGTGGGCAAAGCATTTCACCTCATTTAATCCTAACAGCTACCAATCATCACGCTCACTTCTCAGATGCAAAGAACACTGGCGCAGACAGCGGCCTTGCACAGGGTCACACGCCTACACCCGGCAGAGCCGAAGCGACACCCAAGACGCTGCCGGGCCCCAGCGCCTGCCTGACCGTGCACACAGCAGACGAGGGCGCAGTCAGGGGTTCTGACGATAGACATTTTAAAAAGAACATACAATTTACATTCAAAGGTTGCAACTGGGAAGTTTCCATAGAATCCCTGAAACCTTACTCACTAACTGGCCGTAAGTCTCAAAAGATCATTTCTGACCACATTTCCTCAGCATCGGGGCAGATGGGGAGGACACCAAGGGCCCCAGGAAGCATTCAGGCCCAAACCACAGACCAACTCTTACCATTCCGATGCCTTCAAACGCAAAAATGGCTGTTCCAAAGAACAGAGGGTAGGTCTTCCAGGGAGCCACCAAGGGGAGGTGGCTGGGGCTGGGAATCCCCTGAAAGAGACAAACAGAACACATTGAAAGGCTACCTAGAGATTGAAGAGCTGAACCCCATTCAAAGAGCTCATACCTTCTCCTGCCTGATACCTGGAAGATGATTCAGGGATGTTAAGCGTTGGTTTTGTGTGTGTTTGTTTTTCCCCTCTCTAGGTAGGGAAAATCCTATCTGCTTTGGGGAAAGACTAGCCCGATGTACTATAAAACACTCAGATGTTGGGCTTCCGTAGACTAGCATTCTTTCACTAGGTAATCCGATCCCTAGAAATTTGATGCAAATAAAAAATATCAAAAGATGATGAGAATTGCACAAAGCTATTCAGCAAAGTAACTGAAAACCACCATTTTAAATATTCCCAAATAAAAGATGAGTTAAGAAATTAGTCATACACTGACTATCACAGATTATTAGACACTATTTAAAAAGTACAAATTGGGATAAATAAGAGGAACATGAAAAACTGCTTATGAGATTACAGTGAGAAAATATTTTTAAATTTATGTAATCACTATGATATGATACACAAACACCTCATATAAATAAAGCTGGAAGGAAAGCTGTCAAGTTTTTAGATTAGCTCTTACCCTTTCTCTCTGTCTCTCCCTCTCTCCCTCTCTCTCTCTTTCTGTTCTGCAGTCTCAGGGATCAAACTGAGGGTCTCACACATGTTAAGCATACGCTCTACCACTGAACTACAACCTCAGCCTTTTTTCTAATTTTTTGAGACACGGTCTCACTAAGTTGCCCAAACTGGCCTCAAACTTGTGTCCTCCTGCCTCAGCCTCCTGCGTAGATGGGACTACCAGTGTGTACCACCATGCCATGCTTTGTGTTTTTTACTTTTTATCTTTTCTTGCCAATGAGATTTTTGCACTTGGAAAATATTGAGAACCACATGAAAAGAGTGTTGGAAAACACAGAATAAGAACACTAAAATACAGGCAAACAAAAAGGCAATTGTTATCTGGGCATGGTGTTGCATTCCTGTAAAGTTAGCACTATGGGAGGCTGAGGCGAGAGGATTTCAAGTTTGAGCCTACCTGGGCAACTTTGTAAGATCCTGTCTTAAAATAAAATATAAAAAGGGTTTGGGATGTAGCTCAGTACACAGATCGTGGGTTTGATCCTTAATACATCAGAAAAAAGGCGGGAGAAGAACAATCATTAACTGCAGGTACAAGGTAGGCTGTAGGGCCACACGAGAAAGAAGCAAAGTCATGGAATGCTCCTTGGTTCACCACTGAACCGCGGTCACCATGCGAAGGACCAAGGCATATGGGTGGTTCAGAAGCCGCTGTCCTAGAATTTGGCTTTTAAACCAAGTGTACACATTCTGCTTAGATTAAAAGAAAAATGATTTTAAAACTGCCTCTTCTAACACATTATGGCTTGGACACAGTTTGTCCCCTCCAAAGCTCGGGCTGAAACCTGATTGCCACTGGGACAGTGCCACACCCTTAGAAAGGCAGTTAGGTCATTAAGGACATTAATGTCTCCTTTCTCATGAAACTTGGTTAAATTTTTTTTTTTTTTTGGTACCAGGGTTCGAACTCAGGGCCTTGTGCTTGCAAGGCAAGCACTCTAACCACTGAGCTAAATCCTCGGCCCAAAACTTGGTTAATTTTTGAGGGAATAAAAAAGTCCTTGCTCTCATGGCACTAGATCAGTTATTGTGAAAGTGTTAAAAGGCAAGCCTGCACTTTGTGTCTGGTCTCTTCTACACACGAGAGACCAGACACCATGCTTTTCCACCATGCTAGGAAGCAGCCTGAGGCCCTCGCCGTTATCCAAACAGACCAAGGCCATGCTTTTGGACTTCTCAGACTCCAGAACCATGAGCTAAATAAATTTGCATTCTTCATAAATTATCCAGTCTTGGTTATTCTGTTACAGCAAAAGACAACAGACCAAGACGCCAGGTTTTAAAACTGATTTAACTACTGTGTCAGTCAGCTTTCTGCCACTATGATAAAATTCCTGAGATAAACAACATATCAGTAGGACAGGCTTATTTGGTTCATGGTTTCAGAGGCTTCAGTCCATGGTTCCCTGCTTCTGTTGCTTTGGGCCTGGTGCGAAGCAGCAAATCATGGTGGAGAGCACATGCAGGAGCCAAGCTGCTCACCTCATGGTAGCCAGGAAACAAAGAGGGAGAAGGAGGAGCTGGGGTCCCAATATCTCCCTCAATACTGCTCCCCCAGGACTTAATCTCCTCCCACCAGGCCTCACCTCCTAACAGTTCCACTTCCTTCAAACAGTGCCACAGGCAGGTGACCAAGCCTTCAACACAGACTTCTACAAGACATAACCACAGTAACTGCAGGTCTTCAAACACAGATTGGGCATGCTCTAATAGCATGACAGAGTAACAGTAGGTGAACAAAATAAGTTCTATTATTAATCTCTGTGGCAGGGTTAGCTGAGAGACTTCAAAACACCTGTACTATAGTCTCTGCAAAGAAAAAAAGACAAGGAAAAGAAATACTTTTTCCTGGGACCCTGCTTAGAAATCAGATGTCTTGTTTAAAAGACACACTTTAGTACTGGCAATGAAGACAGACCAATAGGTATTATTCCTCTACAGCGACACATGAGAGTGAGATTGCCCTGTAATCGTTCCTCAGTCACAAATGAAACTTAAATTCCTAGAAATAGATGTTTCGGTTGGTTAGTGGTTAACTATTACCCAGGTCCATATGCTAGATCAGACTGAGGGTTCAGACAACCCGTATCTGCTTGCATGCTGAGTGAATGAGAAGGAATGCGTACCTCTCCATACTTAATAATTGCTACTGACTCACAACCCAATCAATTAAATGGAAAAAGGTTAATTTAAAAAGAAAGATGCAAATTAATATCAGCTCGTTATCAACATATCTGAATTCTACAACACTATCAATAAAAGCTCTTTGACAAAAAAATCATAAAATGTACATATGGATGAAAACATATTCTAATTTTGAAATCGGTGGAACTGTGCAAAAGCACATCTTGGAATTAGGATAAGCAGTGATAAAGCATTTCCTGAAGCCCTCTGTGGGCAAGGTCCTGGGCTCGGAACTTGAAGCTGGGGTGACCTGCTCAGAAAGGGGACTGCGATCTGCTCTCTATGATGCATGTGCACAAGGAGCCAGGGTATCAGGCACACACACACTTAGCATTAGAGAACAAACTCTCAAACATCAGACAGCAGGAGAACCCTCACAAAGAGTACAGCGAAAGGCCGAAACAGTAGTCACAAACAGCAGCAACAGCGACAAAAAACGATCCACGGGAGCGTCCGGCAGTATGAGCCAACACACAGCCAAACCACCTCCACCCCCACGCCATACATGGCAGACAGCACTGCCTGATTCCTGGACCCCTGGACCCCGTGGGCCGAGCCCGGAGACAGACTCAGACCTGCTCTCCAGCACCTGGCAGGGCTGCCTCACCCCGAAGTGCAGGCCATGCTACACACAGACGGCACTCAGGACTGACACCGTCGGTCAGCTGGGACTGACCCCAGTTCTCACCCCAGGCCTTTGACTGTGACAACCGCCACAGTGCGACTACCCATAATGGTTTAAAATTCAAAGCAACATGTGTGTCTGGAGGGCGTGGGGAAAGGAGGTGTCCTCACTCACTTCATCTTTAGCGTTCACTAGAGTGTGTCCCAGGTACACTTGAGAGCCCTAAGTAAAATTAGGTATTTATGCTTCCTCGTTTGATGGTGGAAATGCACAATCCTACATTTATGATTTAAAAAAATATGACATGCAAGTTGTTTATCTTAAATTTTTAAAAAATAGTTTTTGCCAGGCGTAGCAGCACATGCCTGTAATCCCAGCATGCAGGAGGCTGAGGCAGGATTGCCATGAGTTCAAAGCCAGCCCGGACTACATAGTGAGTTCAAGGCCAACCTGAACTACATAGTGAGACTCTGTCTCAAAAACCAGAAAAAAAAAAGTTCTTGCTGAGCTGAGCTCAATAGGAGAGTGTGTAAGGCCTTGGTTTATCTCCAGCACAGCAAAAAGAAGAAAAAGATGCCACCCATCTGACTTGCCATGACAAGGAAATACCAGTACATGTTCACCAGTGACAGTGTCAATCTAAACCCATTATGTAATTCCCTCAGCACAGGAAATCGCTGCCTTTCATGACCTGCAGGTTTCTTAAAAACCACATCAGTGGGTGAATGGGTCACTGTGCAAAAATGAGGCAACACTTGCCTGTCAGAATGACCAAAATTAACCAGGCTCAAACATCCAGTGTTGGCTGGGGCAGCAAAACGGACTCTTACACACCATGGAAGGACATCTACACGAAATCAGTCACTGGCCCTTGGAAAAAGCAACTGGGCAATGTAAAAAATTCAAAAGTGCACACTTCTGTGCAATTGCACCTCTAGAAAAACATCACGGAGAAGCATTTGCACATGGCCACAGAGAAGAACCCACTGTCTTATACGGAAATAAGACTCTAAGCCATAAATAACCTGGTGGTCTAATTAAATAGCCTAAAGCACATCTGTCCTCCACCGTTACTAGGGAGCAATTAAAAAGAACGAGGTAGAGCCAGGTTTATCAACCTGGAGAGATTTGTTTTTCATGCTACTGGGAATTGAATACAGAGCCATGTGCCTGCCAGGCAACTGCTCTGGCACCGAGCTGCCTCCCCTTTTGATTTTGAGACAGTGTCTCCCTAAGTTGCCCAGGCTGATCTAAAATGTTTGATCTCCCTGCCTCAGCCTCCTGGGTAGTGGGATTATGGGCATGCACCACAGTGCCCAACTCAGAGAGCTCAGTAAGGCACCATCATCAGAGAAAATACGTAAGTGAACACTACAGATGACTTTAAAAAATTGTTTTAAGAAAATGTTTTTAACACACTGCCTACATACTATAATTACCCGGAGTGTAAATGCATCCACGGGATCTAGGACATGGCAGCCCCATCACACAGTGCACATGCCCGAGAGGACCCTTGCCTGTGGGTCGGGTGTGAAGGAGGCATTCAAGTTGTCTGCATTTTAATGAACAAGGCACCGATGTGAGTTCGCTGGGAAATTAAATACAAACATCTTTTTTTATGTTTTTATTCACCTGTTTTTACTTCCTTTCGTTTTCCTGAATCTTGGTAAAATGCATCATCTTTCCCACACGTTGCCGACATGGCACATTAAAGGTACATTTTTCTGCACCGGATCTACTCATTTATGTTCAGATCTCTCCCTCACGTTGGCCCACAGACCTGCTCACGACGGCTGACCCTAACCCTAACCCTAAGTGAGTTTGTAATTTTGACAAACAAATAAGAAAACAGTTGGTAAAGAATTACCTTATTTAAACACAGATTAGAAAAATCAATTTTTATTTTGATCGTAATTTTTCCTGTATTTTCCAATTGTATCCAATGATCACGCACTAAGAATCGAATCCAAAAAAATTCAAAACCCGTGATTTCAATTTGGGTGATTGAGAGCATCTCCCCAGGATACTGGGCAACATCTTGACAATTTTAGATTGTAGCAACTGGAAGAATCACTGTTTCTATCACCTACAGGGTAGAGACCAGGTGCTGCTGCAATACATACGACAGGCCCACATCAAAAAAATGATCTGGCCCAAAATATCAACAGTGCTGATACCAAGAACTTCTAATCTAAATATACCACACATAAGTAAGATGTTACTACTTACACTCCACTTCCTTGTTTCGTTTATCTCTCTGGTATTTCATGGGATGGGGGAGGGCCCAGGTCGTACCTGGACTATGAACTGGTAGATCATGACCAGGCTGACCAGCATGCTCATGTTGGCCAGCAAGGAGAAGATGGACAGGACCCGGAGGTTCCGGATGAACACCAGCAGCACCAGGAAGGGCAGGAAGGCGAGCATGTAGAGACGCGAGTCCATGGTGGGTGTCAGGACCACGGTCTCGTTGATATGGCAGTTGTTAGTAGTCCCGTTGGCAGCTTCTATCACCTAGAACGCAGGGAAGAAAGAAAAAGCCCCTCCGATGACAAAGCCAGCAGGTGTCCCACAGTAAGAGGCTCCTAACTAAAGGCTCCAGGGTATGAACAAGGCCGCAGAGACACCTGTGACCTGGGCGCCTTCCTTGGAGATCTCCGTGGTCATCATTAGCAACCCAACTGTCTGAGCTGGCCCTGACCACATCCCACCCACGAAGAAGGATGGACAAGACTCCTGGGGTTTCTCTGCAGCCCAGACTTAGATGAGAATCAACCAAAAGAACGTGTGTATATAAAGTATTAAAACCTTAACTCTTCTGTTGACCAAAACCAGCTTGGAAGGAATCCCAAACAGAAATTCGACTCATCTCCTGACATTCTCTCTCTCTGATGAAGACCCTACCTGTTTAAAGTTGTCAGCCAGAAACACAAAATAGACACAGCAGAATCCCAGCTGAGTGATGATCAGGAAGAAGTCCACTATGTGCCTGGAGATGGGAGGAAGGAGTGTGAAGATCACAACAGAGATGCAAGACCCCCAGAGAGACACGGGCTCTAAAAGTGCTCTTAAAGTCGTCACAGACCCTTCCCAGCAGGTGAGGAGGACGAGCACGTCCTAGTCCAGGAAGAACTGTGTTAGTGCAGTTCCCCCCGGAACTGGGAGGAAGGCGGTGTGGTTCCCGAGGTCTCTTGCCTGGTTTCCTGTCTAGATGCTGCGTGAGGTCGGGGAGTCGCTGCAGCACAGCACAGGCCCCGTGACCACTGTGTAGCCCCCTGGCCGCCTCCCCACCCACTGACCCCAACCCACCTCGGCTTTTGCTCCTACAGCTGCAGGGAACCCTTGAAATAGAAGACCTGGAAGACATCCCTTCATGGGACCTTCCTACAACCTGTATCCAAAAACTAATCTCAGCTCATAAATACGCAGAAATAAATGTGCCCATACAGATTGCTGGTGGAAGCACAACTACACAAGTGCTGATAACAACCTACAGGGCCATCCAAAGAAAAGAAATTAAATTATAGACCATTCTTAAATGCAACACTGCTTTGCAGCTGGAAACAATATGTTAAATCTATAAGCGCTGACCCGGAGAGAAAAATATCTAAGACAATTTAAGGGCGAAAGAGCATATTTCCCAACAGTATACCTAATACAGTTTATGTGCGCAAAAAAAACGTTTCAGAACACGTGAACATTTATATATACACAGAAAGTTCCAAAAGGGTACGCAGGTACTGTGTAAAAGTGTTTACTTTTAACTTTACATCCTTCTATCTTAATAAAAAATGCTTTTCCTGTGAGAACACATTTTATTAAAAGGGAGGGTTACGGAAAACCGGGAAGAAAAGGAGGGAGGAAAAATTAATGACCAACCAAACAGTCACAGCGATCACTCGGCAACCTGGCTTCTCCCGATCAACAGAAAAGGATTTTGCCAAAAGAATGATAGAATCTGCATCACATGATGAAGCTGTCTGAATGAAGATAAGTTTCCTCTCCGAACCCGAAAAAAAGGAACTTTATTCTAGAGATCATAGCTTTAACTGATTTGATTAAAAAAAAAAAAAGACTCAGCCCTCGATGGTATCAATTCTGCACATTTAGATATACCAAACAAAAAGTAGTGCACTTCCCTGCAGGCATCTGAAAAGTCACTGTAACAAGAAACTTCCCAACACTCTCACTTCCCGAGACCTGTCTCCTAGCTTGCTCCTCCTCTCACCTCTGACGTGTGTTTCCCGTGGGCATCAGCCAGCCCAGAGCACCTCCAACCTCGCCGCACCCTCCTTTCCTAGCGGACACCATTACTGCTCTCTTGCCTTGTTCTCTGGCTTCTCTTCCCATGTATCTTTCTCCCTACACAGGCCGTAAACTCTGGGGGGGTGGGAACCACATGATTTACCCCAGGGAACCTCTGCTCCCTGCCTGAACCACTTATAAATTGATTGCTTCAAATACATTTGCCAAATAAATGAGTGAAGTAAACATTTTCACTCGTCACAGACTGTCAAAGCTGGAATGGCCATTAGAGGTCTTTCAGGACAGAGGCCAGAGAAGAAAGGGGAGCACAGCCCAAGGTCACACAGCTCCCCACTGGCAGAGCTGACCCAAACAACACTCCCCACTCTTGACAGGGTCCCCACTCTCCTCTCTGCAGGCCTCCGCTCTGGGAGGCCACAGCCAAAATGAAACAGGAAACCAGTCAGTTACCTTCCCCAATGGGCATGGTTCTGGAGCCAGGAGCTGGGGCTGGATTCCAGTGCATACATCACAGTGTCCCCATAGTCCACAAAGGGTTTGTTCAGCCTGGCAGAAGGGGAGGGACAGAGGAGGCATGTGGATTAGACACTGACAGTGATCGAATTAATGGAGCCACTGTGACCTATGCCAGTTCCCCGCCAGTAACGCTCGAGGCACCACTCTGAGCCCCGCAGCTAACGCTTCCAAGGAGCGCAAGTGTCAGGTCCACAGGACAGTTACTTTCATTATAATTCACAATCACCTGGGAGAATTATTTTAATGGGGTAAACATTATAAAGCATATGAAATTCAAATGTGATCTCTGTCCACTGGACATAGCAAGTTTAATAAACGACAACGGGCCAAAAGAGAACACAAAAATAACCAGGGAAAGGTGGTGTTCACTAATAAGGAACCATCCTCCCGACAGCAGGAAGAATCCAGCATAAGCCGTGGAAGTTCCCACTTCCAGGGTTGGGAAAGAAACCAGAAATAAGTTTGTCACTTGAGAGGCTGCTCGGAGGGCTCTCACCTGCGGCAGAAGTGGTGCGCACATTTCACGAGGATGCCCATGCAGTGCACGGCCACGATGCCGATCACCAGCAAGCTGAGGGGACCCAGCTGGGGACAAGCGTTGCAGGCAGAAGAGGAGAGAGAAACAGGTAGAATTAAGAGGGAGTCCAGTGGAGATTCAATCTCCAAGGGATTAAAATGCCACTGAGGCGCTTTCCAAGGACAGAACTCCTGGCCCAGCGTGAGAGAGAAAAACGATCAGAGATGAGCCATGAGATGGGTGTTATCTGAACCTCGCTGCCTTCTGGAGAGTCAGTCTTGTGGAGGAGAATGACTCAAGCCCCTTCTGGGACTCTTGCACATCAGCAGAACAGAAATCCCTGTGCCTCTGGGACATGGGGAAAAGGGAAGTTGTATTAGGGCAAGGCCACGCCAAGAAGGGCAGCTCTCCGCTGAGGACGACCCCTACCTCCTCACCAGAACGGCTCTGGATACACAGTCTAGACTGATCCTAAAGATCAGCTGTGTGACTTGGGGATAGCCATTCAGGGATGGGGCCAGGGGACGGTGAGAAAACGGGCAGATATCTGTCACCAACTCATTAGGTTCATGTTATAACAGAAACCGCCCAGCCAATTTCAAGTATGTCATCTCCACCACAAAGCAAGCTTGATCCCTGGCGACAGGGATCTCTGTCTAATTCGCCGACGGACTAAAGAGCCTACACAGTGCCTGGCACACAGATGGCCCTCACTAAACGCCTTCAGGCGAATGGACAGCTCAACTTTGCTTTTTCAGCTCATTTTTTAAAGCTTCTCTATTTATAATGTTTTAAGTGAAATAATTAAAACATAAAACACTCCTAAAGCTTGTCACCTTTCCACACCGCACGGACCTTACCAAGATGCCTGCATTTTTCACTGCCAGAGGTAACCCCAGGAGTCCTGTGCCAATGTTGCCTTTTAACAGGTGGATCAAGGTCTGGAACCATCTGAAGCAGAAGGAAGGGAGACAAGGGCCTGTTAACCGCAATGACAGCTAAGGTTTACGAAGCACACAGCACCATCCTAAATCCCTATTTACATTATCTCATTGGCTTTCTATGACAATCCTAGATTTTATTTTATGGAGAAGGAAGCAACGTGCTCAAGGACACGCACCTAGTAGAGAGCTGAGCCAGAATTCCAGCCCAGGCAGCCTGAGCCCGAAGCTCACCTTTACCCAACTGCACCACAGGCCTCTCTCAAGCACCAGGCAGAAGGATGCAGGGCTCTCTCCAGCACTCCACCCTTTCCTTCTGGACCCAGGCCTGATTCTAACCACTGAACTGATTCCCCAGGACAGCAACACAGGACGACAAAGCACACATGAAGGACAGACACTGGTAGGGAGAATAAGCCAAGATTCTCTAGCACAAAATTTTATAAAAAGTGAACAAAATAGGGGCTGGGGATTTAGCTCAGGGGTTGAGCTAACAAGGCCCTGAGTTCAATTCCCAGCACAGAAAAAAAAAAAAAAAAAAAAGTGAACCAAATAAAAGTCATGCAACACCATTAGAGGCTGGAGGTCCCCAGAGCACTCTGCATTAAAAAAAAAAAGCCAACTGCCGCCCTGTCCTAGCACTGGAGAAGGCCTCTTTGACAGCCGCCTACCTAGTGACCTAGTTTATCCTTCTGGCTGGAGGCAAATTTCCCTCCTCTACTGGTGCGCCCTCAAGTTGCACTGGTGCGCCCTCAAGTTGCACTGGTGAAGCCCCTCACAGATCCTCATGCAATTCTTTACCATCTATGGTCAAAACAGCATTAAATGCAGTAGTGGAAATAGATAATCAAATACGGAACTCAGTTTCTGAAAATCAGTAACTCAAGGAAAATAAGGGGACACATTAGTAACTACCCGAAGCGGAAAGCTCCCTATCCCAGGAGAAGTCCAGGAACAGAGCCCAGGGAAAAGGGACCCAGGTGAGGCTTGTAGCAGAACGCACAGGGTGCACACAGGAACCACTGGGGAAGAATACACCCCCGGGCAACAGGGGCCTGTGAAAGGGCCCGGGAGGGACAGTGGGGTGTGCCCAGGAGTACTGCTCTGGGCAGCGCTCCGCTCGCCGGGAGCTCCCCCTTTGGCTACAGGGAGCAGGACTCAGCCAGGAGAGACAACAGAGGAGCAGACTTGTCTCAGCACTTTCTTTCTTGTTCTTTGTTACCTCCAAAAACAAAGGAAACAGGTCAAACGCACTTTTACTTGGTCTAAAACCACTCAGGATTTAGTCTCTGACAAGGTCTGGAAATTCTTCTGCACAAATATCCCTCGAAACTGTCACTTACGCACATTTTTTTTCAAACTTGAAATCTGCAAGTAACACTTGTTACTCATAAAAGCCACTAATAAGACCTATCTACACCCTCTGGAAAGTAATTTTACCATTCTCCTCCGTCACTCACAAGAAAATCTCTTATCTTCCCATTGTCCTCTGTATTTTCAGGTAAGATCAAGAAAAAAGCTGGGCGTTACAAGGGTCCAGAGTCATTATCAGCAGCGAGTAACCAGCGGATAACGGGCCTATTAAACTTCTCTCTTGGCAAATGTTTAAACCACTTGGTGCAAAGGTAAATGCTGTACCAAACCCACCTGCCTACCAGCGGCCCCCACAAAATACCCCTGGCCCCAGCTCTGCCGTCACCCCCACACAAACAAATCCCTCCCACTCTGGGCTGCAGCTTCCTCTGTACAGCAAGGGAACTTAACTAGGACAAGAGGTTTCTGTGGTCCCTCTGGCTTGGAAAACAAGGACTGCAGGCCACCGATCAAAACCGCTCTCTGCAAAAGACGGCTGTGAGCCGAGATTACCCAATACCACAGGAGTATCAGACAACCGGCTCGAGGGCAGGAAACCCTTAGCCAGAGGCTGGACCCTCTTTCTGAAGGGGGAAGACAGAGGCCCAGCAAACCTCTGTAGTTCTATTTATGCTCCATCAGTAGTTCTTACTACTTTTGATCTCATGACCTTGTTATTCTCTAATAAATCAAGGACCCAAATGGCTTTTTGTTGATGTGGATTACATCAGCCTGATACATATTAAAAATTACAACAGAAATTTTTTAAATATTTAATTAAAAATAACAATTTCATTACATGCTAATATAAGTAACAGTTTTTAAAAAGTAACTTCGTTTTCAAAAAAAATCATGAAAACAGTACTGTCTTTTTTTTTCTTACCATCTTCAATGTCGTGCTTAATGGAGGACAGAAAATTTGTTCTCACTAGACATATAGCTGGATAAGGAAATAGTATCCATTATGGGAATTTTTCTTTCCCACTACTACAAAACAGAACGCGTGGTAGTTTCGTAGAGGTTAGTTGCAACGTGGAATATGAGCTTTTTATACTTTATTACACTCAATTCCATTTGTGATGTTGCTCTTCAGGGGACCTTTTACCCGCACATCATTTCCTAAGCTCACACTCTGGTTATCTGGTGGATACTGGTCTCCTGAGTTATGCGGATCCTCCAACGCTAACATCTGTCATTATATAACACCAAAAAAACATACTCATTAATATCATCGCTGGTCTCACCAGGCAAGTTTTTATGCAGAAGAACCTGTCAAGCTCACACAGCTGGATGTGAGGGGGTTTTATTGTTGTTTTTTCTAACTGTGCTTGAAAGCTCAAATTTGACTGGGGGCAACAAATACTGTTGACTGTTTTTCTTGAGCTGACGGGTTCACTTCTTTCATTTCCAAGAAAATGCCAACTATTCAGTTCTGATGGCGCTATAGTTAGTTGTTCTTTCTAGTGAAAATGGTGTTTACAAAAAGCAGCCAGTTCAGGTAACAAAGACAGCACTCACTGCAGGCTTTGCCTTGAGACGAGCGTCACGCTTTGGTCTTTTCCGTCTGCACTTCAGTCTCTGTCACGCGGTATGTTAAGAGGCCAGTACTGAAGGGTTTCGATTTAATAAAACTAGTGACTTGGCTGCTCCACCAAGAACACTCTTGAATGAAACTGGCTCTTTTCTTTTCCTCCTGTGTGGCAGTGGGTGGTACAATGGTGACTGGCATGACCCATCGCCACAGCCTCAGTTCATGCTACCGTGCCTGCCATCCCGCCCAGCACTGCGTGCACCTCCTTGGTGTGACCGTCACCACGGTGAGAAGGCAAACAACACCTTAGCACGACGATGAAGGCATTCCAATCCCTCAGACTTGCTGAAATGACCTGCAGCACCCCAAGAGGACTGCAGATCGCACTCGGTAACGGGCTCCAGGTGACCTAGAGAAGCCCACCCAGTCAGCCGGCTTCTCAGCCCGCCATCTGGGGCAGAGGCGCCGAGACACGGCCAATAGCTGCTAATATGTGACTCAACAAGAACGAAAATGTGCCCAACAGTGGAAATGGAGGCCACCGTCAAGAAGTCACCAGCTCGATAACATCAAATGTTAGGAAACAGTCTCATTAAACATCACAGAAACATCTGCGGTTCCTATTTGCGCCCCACAATTAGGGGTCTGAACTGAACCTTTAAATTCTAGAAGAGCCAGTGAGTGGTCTGTGTATATGCGATAGGCTAATAAGTACTTCCACGCACTTTGTTCCTTAGCAAACTATGTAACAGGGCAGGGCAAGCACAAACAGACAAGGAGCCCAGCTCCAAACTTAGCCCTAACACATCCTAGAAAGAGGTTCACTCGGGCTGACAAGGGCCCCCAAATCAACCTGAACTGACTCATACTGGGCACGCTAGCTCCTGTGCCCCAGGCTGGAAGTAATAAATCCTCCAGGTGGGTCAGCTGTGGGGGGCTGCGAGACCTGCCATCAGCTACACACGGGCTTTTCCGGTACCTCCCTCACAGTGCCACGTGAGAGCAGGATGGGAAGATCAGAACCACGCAGGCCCTGGAAATGTCCCAATCTAAGCCCAAGGAAAGTCTCTCCTGATGTGCTCAATTTGTAACAAATAAGGGGAAGTAATTTTGGCATGACTACAAGTTATAACCCCGTGTGGACAAAACATATTCAGAATAGCTAACAGGTATCCACCCTTCCACATTTCCAAAACCCGTAGGTGCCGATCCTGGCACTGCCGGTCAGTCTTGCGCTTTACAGACCTCTATAAAAATGAAAATCCAGACCCCCCCATAGCAAGCAGAGATAAGCTGATGCCTCAGAACGAGGAGGAGCAAAACCTGGAAGGGAAACTACAGAGAGAGAAACTTGGAGGGACGATTTCACAATAACGGCGCGGCCCCTGAAGAGAAGCTGACACGGGCCACTGGCTGTGCGTGGAGCGCCTTCTGCCTGGGGGAAGCCAATGGGGTAGACAAGGTTAGAGGAAAGAGGGGAAACGCGATCCTCTCTGCTGACAGCTGTGCTTGAAGCAATCTTTTCCATCAGCTAAAACTGCACGCGAACGGGGAATCTGCAAAAGCTCATCATGTGAGAAATAAGCTACAAAGCCACAATCTTTGTACACAGAAAGCAGCTAGTGGTGGCAAGGGGCTGGTCAGGTAGCCAGACCAAACCCTCTGAGCCCATTCCAGCTGACAAGAGACAGTGCCCTGCCCAGGAGAGAGGGCACGCAGAGAGAGCTTCTGCAGAGAGGGGCTACAGGGCAGGCTTCCATGGTCCTCCGGACGGTCACAGGAGCGGCATCACTCCACGACACACAGGACCCTTCAGCAAGTCCTCCCAGCCCACAAAGAGACACAGAAGGGGGAGAGCTAGAAGGCTTGGAGAAAAGCAGAAGAGCCATAAAGGACAGGATGCCGGGATCCAAGAGACGTCAGGGGTCTGCAGAGGTCAAGAGGCAGCCGGGAAACGACAGAGTAGAAAAGCTTCCTCTGAATCTTCCAATTCAAGTGGTGAGCACCACACAGTACAGTTTTAGATTGGGCCCTTCAAATCTGTTCTTACATCTGGGTAAACTGAGGCCCAAAAAGGGCCAAATTCAGCCCACAGAGGGCTAGGTTTCAGTTTCCAAGGACCAGACTTACTTAAGCTCCCTTTAAGGAACCAAAGCGTTCTCTAACAAGTGCTAGACTCTCGAGGTACAGAAGTGGTTTGCCCCTCTTCTCCCCTCTACAGCCAGATGGAACGGCCCCTCAGCCAACGGGCAGAGTCGGAGGAGGCTGTGCTAAGGGAGCTTCCAACCAGGCTTGCAGGCCTTTAAAGTTCTGGTGCAGATAGTTTTAAAGTAAGAGCACGTCCCCTCTGCAAGCCCTTCTTAAGTGCAAGCTCTTACTGAGCACCAGCGTCCTGGGACTAAGAGCTGAAACAAAGAGGACAGTGTGAATCTCAGCACTGGCGCTTACCTACCTGCTGTCACTCAGGCCGTCTCTTTAGAGCCTTACTTTCACCTCTAAAGGGCTGAACTGACGAAAGTGGGTCTCTTTAGAGCCTCACTTTCACCTCTAAAGGGTGGAACTGATGAGAGTGGGGAGGAAAACTCACTCCAAGGCAGACTTTGGAACACGACTCCCACCAGGAGAGGAGGCGGTAACAGCTACTCACGTTGTGCTGTTGCTTTCCCCTAAACGCTGGTAGGCGCCAGGCGTGAAGTTGCCCAGGCCCTCCGACGGGCTCTCCGACGGGCTCGCGTCCGTGGAGCTGTAGTCCTGGTAGTCTTCGTTCCGGAGTCTCTGCGTGGACATGGTAGCTGGGGGGACAGGGTCAGCGTTAACACCTGCAGCAGCTGGGGCCTCGAGCTGCAAGTCCAGGGTGAGCTGCGGGGCAGGAGCAGCCATGGCCGGCGGCGCTCACAGTACCAACTACACTGTGGATTAAGCACGACCAGAGTGCTGGGTACCGAGGAAAACCCAAGAGGTGCAAAGTACACAGAGCAGGTGGAGCTCACTCGGCTTCTGCTCCCAACCTTCCCAGTGCGCGTCACACTCATAAATTTCTAAATTCATCACTGTGCACCTGAACAGAGCAGAGGTGAGGAATGCCGGGGAGGGTGGGGGCTGATGCAAACACTTCCAAGAACCTTTCCTGTTCACACCCCTTCTGCTGATTTCTTGTACTGTGAACAATAGTTAAGTCATACACCTTTCCCAGGGGCAAGCTCTCAGAGGATGGCTATTTCTCACTGGACCCTCTTTTTCCTTTGCCTTCACTAGAGAATCTTCTTGCATGGGACCTAGATGCCTGTAGCTCAGTGGTAGCAGGTACAGGCCCTGAGTATCATTAACAAAAAAGAGGAAGAAGAAGAGGGGAGGGGAGAGAAGAGAGGACAGAGGATGTGAGGGGAAGGGAGAGAAGGGCCTACCCTCTGGATCACTCGGTTCTGCTCAAACTCCCCACTGGGTCCAAGAAGCACTAATGTTGATCTCCTCCTTTCTACCACGAGCCCAGGCTTGTCCTGTGCTCTTTAGAAGTTATCAGGAGCCAGGCACTGCGGCACACGTCTATAATCCTAGCACTCTGAGAAGCTAAGGCAAGAGAATCACGAGTTGGAGCCCAGCCCGGGCAACTTAGCAAGATCTGGGGATGCAGCTCAGTGTGAGGCCCTGGGATCACTCCTCAGCACTGCAAACGCACCTATCAGAAAGCCTCATTCCCTAACCCTGAGGCTCCTTTCTAGCTCACAACTCCAGTAGTGAGGAATGGCAGCTCAGAGAAAGACCAGAACACGAGGGAGCATGCAGCACTGGCCTTCATCTCAGTATCTCCCATCCGCAGCCCTTGACTGGGGCTCAGAATCCTACTACACTCCAAAGTGTATACTGAGCGCCGTGAACTAAAGGGGACAGGGAGGCAAGCTCAGCAGCCAAGTCTTTCTCTGACCTCCTGCCCTCCTGTTTCCCAGCCCAGTCACAGGTACCACAGTTCTGCTTCCCCACAGTGGGTCCCCAGAGGTGAGGAACTCCTCTCCCTCAAAGCTGCCACAAAACCTGGAAAGGCCACTCTCTTTCTTCTCCCCTCTCCTCTGAAGATCCTCATGCCGGAGGATCTATCCTTGGATATAAGGAAGGAATTCTACCCAGAGAGGCCAAGAAGAACCAGCATGCATAGGCCTTGCTGGGTTTCCCACTCGGGATGAACCCCAGGGCCCTCTCGCTGAGCTACACACCCAGCCCTTTTTAAAATTTTGGGACAAGTAAGTATCTAAATTGCCCAGGCTAGGCTCAACCCTGTAATTCTCAGAGTGCTGGGATTACGGGCATGTACCACCGCACCCGGCTTGAGTCTTCATTTCTGAAGGATTCCATGTCATATAAAACTCTGACTACACAAATGTTATCCTTGTCTCATTAACCCATCTTTTATAGGGGTGTCAGCAGCAATGTTTACGAAGGGGAGGGAAGATATCACACCCCTTTTTCTCCCCCCACACCATCCTCCTTTTAATTTTTATGAGTTTGCTCAAGTTTAAAAGATGGTAAGAGAAGCAACCCTTCCTGCTGTGGGTGGGTGAAGGTTGGTAAGGGTGGAGTCCCCTGGGTGGATTCTCTCCATGAGGCTACTACAGAAAACCAAGAACAGGGGCTGCTCTAAAACGCATAACGAGGAACTCTCTGGGGGTTGTAGAAGCCCCCCAAGACCTAGAGACTGCTGCTAAATGCATCTTCAGAGGCCACTCCATCTTACACATGAAGAATTAGTTCCCAAAGTTGAAGATCTGCCCTACTACAGGTAGGGAGCAGCAAAGCAGAAAATGTACGTCCTGACACTGTCTAAACTCAGAACGTCCACTGGATGCGATACCGGTAGCTGTGAGGGAGAACACACTGAGAAAGAGCCAACGTCCTGCCCTTCAAGAACCCGCCACGAAGTGAGGGGAAATGTACACTAACAACAAAATTAGAAATAAAAATTCTTCTCACACTTGGAAGACTACCAAAACTCCCTGCTGACATGTGGCACTCCTACAGCATGTCGCCAGACCTCACCTGAGTCTGAGATGCTCCCTCAGAAATCTGAGAGGGAGACCAGACATCCAAGCACCATTACAACACCCCGTTCACCCTGTATCCATGGCTTTCCCTCACAAGGACAAAATACCCAACACATGCAACTTAGAGGAGGCGAGGCTTATTCGGCTCACAGTTCCGCTGGCTCCAAGGCAGAAAGAGCCTGGATGAAGGGCAGTGCAGAGGAAAGCTGCTCAACCCACGGCAGCCGGGGAGCAGAGGGGGAGGGCAGCCAGGGAAAGAGAAGGAGCCTCCAAATGCATGCGCCAGGCACACACCTCTTCCAGTCTGTCCCCACCTCCTAACAGCACATTCGGCTACGAACTCAACATAGCACCCCCATGATCTAATCACCCCCCCAAAACTCTACCTCTAACCACATGAGATTTTGGGGGAATTCTAGATCTAAAATATAACATAGCCCAACACCCAACACCAGCTGCCAGAGGACAGCTCTGTCAAGGGCCAGTCCCCGCACACTATTGAAAACTGGTCCTGCCCCAGCACCAGGTGATGCATTTTCTCCCAGTGTTAGATGTCCCCCCAAAGCTTCATGCCCTACTCACAGACAGGGCTTTGGGGAAGTGACCGAATCATGGGTATGTGATACTGGATTGACTAGTCCACTGATGGGGTTATAGCTGGCTGTGACGCTGAGATGAATGAAGCCTGCTGGGAAGAGGTGGGAGGCTGTGGGCTCTGTGTGGAACAGTACACAACCCTCGTCCTCCCTTCACCCTTCCCTGCTTCTCGCTGCCACGTTATGAACACTTTTTCCTCTGCCATGACCCTCTGCCATGCCGCTCTGCCTTGGAGTCAGCTGACTATAGACTGAAACCTCTACAAACTGTGGGCCAAAATAAACCTTCCATTCTTTTATAACTTGTAGGTGTTAGGTATTTTGTCCCAGAAACAAGAAAGTAACTAAGACAGATTTTGGTACCAGAAGTAGGGTCACTGCTGGAACTGTGCATGACCGTGGGATTCCGAAGCCTTTGAAAATGATTTGTGGGGAGATTTTTGACAAGTTTTGGACATGCCAGCTGGAGAAGCGGCCATAGAATGCTGTGAGCCGGGCCTGGCGGTAGATCCTGGTCGGAGCTCAGAAGACCAGAAGGCTCACAGAAATGTAGCTGGTAAAGACCAGGATCAGGAGGTTTCACTTGGGAACAAGGACTGTATTGGCAGTTAGACTCCAGGCCGTGTGTGTTACACTTTGGCAGAAAATTTCTCTGCATTTTGCTCCAGAAAGATTGCAGGAGACTGAGATTAAGGGCAGCAGACTAATTAATCTAGTGGAAGAAACTTCAAGGCAGTCTAAAGTTGAGGCAGTGGCATGGCTACTGTTGGGGGCTTTTAGGCAGCTGTACCTTCAAAACCAAGAGAAAAACAGCCTAGAAGAATGATTTTAAAAGTTCTGAGTTGAAAGAAGGAAAGAAAGAAAGAAAACTAAAAAAAAAAGAAGAAAGAAGAAAAAAGGAAGACCTCGAAACTAAAAAAAAAAAAAAAGCTCTGATAAAGCTGTGGCCTACAAAGATGGAGCAGAGGATAACTTGGGTACTGAGAAGGAACAGGACAATAGAAAAGATGGCCTGAGGGTACCACAAGAACCAGCAGGACTCCACCCTTCAGCAGGGTCAAAATTGGAAACGTGAAAGACTTTGCTTTGAGACTAGAGCTCCAGGGCACCATATTCCAGAATGGCAGGGCCTAGGGAATTTGTTCCTCTAGGGAATTTGTCACTTGGGATTTGGTTCACAGTGCTCAGCAATCCAAGCATTCAACCCCTACAGCCAAGACAGAAGGAAGCCTGGCTACTGCTCTAGCTGGTGGCGGTCCTCGGCGTCATCTACATGGTGCTGGTTTTAGACACATGCAGAATGCAAGAACTGGCGGGTCAGGAAGGCTCCTACCCAAACTTCAGAAAAAGGCCTGAAAGGCTGAGCAGTGTGCCCCTAAGAGGGCAGTGTACGGAACTGTGAGTGCAAAGCTGACAGTGCAGTGGGGACCCCAGAAGGTTGGAGAAGCCAGGAACAAGGATGCTCTGAGCAAAGCCGCAAGGAATAAGCAAAGCCAGTCCGAGAGAACAGCAATGAGGGATAAGACCACCAGCAGCACTATAGGGGAGGGGCCACCCAAGCCCTTCAGAGTTCATGTCTTGCCACAGATTGCCCTGGGTGATGGACCCGGGACTACAGGATTTAATACTTGCCCGGCCAGATTTTGGTCTTGCTTTGATTCCATTACTCTCTATCCTCCTTATTTGCACCTTTCAGAAGGGGAATGTTTATCTCGTGCCATTGTATGTTGGAAGTATTTCGCTTTCTTTTCATTTTTACAGGGGCTCGCAGCTAAGACTTTGCCTTAAATCTCAGAGGAGATTTTGGAGTTGGACTTCTCAGCAGTGCTGAAACTGTTAGGACTTTTGGCAACTCTTAGAGATGGACTATATGCATTTTTCATAAAAAGATGTGCATGAGTCTTTTGGGGGTCACGGACAAAATGCTATGGCTTATATCTAGTTGTCCCCCCAAAGCTCATGCACTCATATATGGTGCTTTGGGGAGATGACTGAATTGTGGGTGTATAATACTGGGTCATGGATGTGTGACACTAGATTAGTCCACTGAGGGGTTTAGCTGGGTGTGATGTTGGGAGGTGAAGCCTGTACGAAGAGGTGGGTCACTGTGGGTACTGCCTGGAACGAGATACATTCCTCCCCTCCATTCATGCCTCCCCACTTCTTGCTGCCACGTCATGAACTCTTTCTCCTCCGCCATGCATCTCTGCCATGCTGCCTTGACTTGAAGCCAGCCAACTATGGACTGAAACGTCTACAAACTATGAGCCAAAATAAATCTTTCCTCCTTTAATTTGTGGGTGTCGGGTATTTTGTCACAACAATTAGAAAGTAACTCAGATACCCACAAATTGTAACATAGGAAAGACTCCACACAATTTCAGAAGGAAAGTACCTGGCAGAAAGTCAGTAATGACCCAAGTCTGTTTTCTGTTGCTGTAACAAAATATCTGAGCCTGGGTAATTTACAAAGAAAAGAGCACTATTCTGAAGGCCCAAGAGTGTGGCACCAGCATATGCTCGGCCTCTGTCAAGGGCCCCACGGTTGCACGGCAGAAAAATGGAAAGCCAGTTGGGTACACAAGGAAGACAGGTCACACAGTGAGGGAGGCAAAGGGGAGGTACTAGGATCACTTCGTAACAACCCCTTCTCACAATAATCAGCCCATTCTCTTGGAAATTTCATCAACCCCTTCATGAGGATGAAGCCCTCATGACCTAATTACCTCTCAAAGACTTCACCACCTCTCAACACCATTACATTGGGGACCAAACCCCAGTTTTGGTGAGAGTTGGTGGGTACAAACCATATTCGAACTAGAGCAGGACCTGCAAATCTCAGGGAGTATCCTGCCTGGCTTCACTGCCAGAGCATCTTAAATAAAATCTAAGAGGGCTTCATTTCCTCAAGTCCTGGAGGGATTCAAGGATATCATCTAGCTCGGGACAATTAAATTTATAAGAGACTCAGGGTGGGCAGAAATCTATGAAGCATCT
>PVJO010011912.1:0-20008 GCA_004026905.1 Hystrix cristata | reverse complement strand
ACTCTCTCCAGCACACCAATGTCATCTGAGGACTGGAACCTTCCAAGTGAACTCTGCATGTTACTGAAGCCCCCCGACTCCTCCTCATCAATCAAGAATCACTGAAGCGTACTCAGTACAGATGCCCCATGTTTCTCAAATACTGCAAAGAGTCTTGTTAAATGCAACAGAAGTTGTATTTAAATGCTGAACTTACCTACAGGAGAATGTTGCTAAGAAAATGCAAAAACCTGCTATCTATAGATCTAAAATGCAATAAACAACAGCAAGACAAGGCAAGGTGGCTTAGCAACTGCATGCCAATTGAAAAAAGAAAAAAAAGCTACTTAGGGGCTTTGTTTAATGATAAGCTTAAAAGAAGTCAATAATATAATAATAGATGTCAAATAAGGAAACATAATCCTGGGTTACATCAGGAAGGGAGAGAGCCAGGTAAATGAGAGCACCTGTCAGTCTAGCCACGCACTGTATTCCATCCTGGGCAGCACACCATAATGGGAATGATGACAGGCTGGCGTATCCAGGGGTCCTGGCAGGATCAGTGGGGTGGGGCATAAATGAAGAATGGTTGGAAGCACTGAGAGTCAGGTTCAACCCAGTAAGTTAGGAGACATAAAAACTGTCCTTAAAGGTCATTATGTGTATTTAACTTGCTCTTTGGGGGCCAGGAGCAACAGGTGGAAAATGAAGGATTGTAGACTTTCGTTTGGCTAGACCCAAGGAAGAACCTTCTAACACAGACAGGTGCCCAAATGCAATAGATGGGTCTGGAGAGAAAGTGCTTCCTCTCCCCGGCACAGTCTAAACAGAAGCCCTTTCTCAGAGCTGTTCTGTAGGCATCTAAACATCGAAGAGGTAGCCAGCCCCTTCCATGCTCTTTGTGGTAATCAAGGCCACCTTGTCCTGTTCCTAGCCGCACCCGTGGAGCTCTGGCCTCCGGGGCCACCCTGCCCTTGGGTCCCCTTGACGAAGCCTGGTATCCAAGTCCAGTGCTGCAACTGCCAGTTCCTGCCCTGTGGGAGATTTTATTAGGATCTGTTAACTGTCAAAATGAGGGTTGCGATATGCGAAAGTTGCAAACAAGCTTGTCCTTCAGGATCTTGAGGACAAGGAACAAAGACTATGTTTTATGTGGTCCACCTACATTAAGTCAAAATCTCCATGACATATTCAGACCCAAATGAGTAAACTGCTAAGAAACTCTGAATGCATCATGGTAGTGGTGGGAGTACACTTAGCCAAAACCGCACTGAAATAACAACTATCTCTTTAACCTTGATATATTTCCATCGTTGTCCTTATACACACTGTCTTTCAAATGTATCGGCAGGTAAGAATTGCTCTCAAATTTATGAAATATGCTCCTCTTAGTCCAGCACTAAAAATGAGCAGGTGGAATCACTTTGTACAATGGATGGAGTATGGAAAATGTGTTTGCTAACTGAATTTTTGGAAAAATATCACAAGTTAAATTTATAGAGGTGGGCGATTTTTAAGGAGAATTCTGCAGTGATATTTTTAAGGAAAAAACAGAAATTCTTTTCTGAAACTCAAATCCTATTTCCATTTTAAAACAGTATGGTCTGAAAAAAAAATAAAAATAAAAATAAATAAAACAGTATGGTCTATTGGAGTTCAGGAGAACAAAACCCACCCATCAAAGACTCCTGTACTCCAAATCCCATTATCATTTCATTATTCTGGTAGAGAATTAAGATTACATTAGATGACTTCTAAGCACACTTCTAAAATTCAAGAAATTCATTTCTTTAGTGACTGAGTTCGTTCAAAATAAAGGAGGATTAAGACACAAGAGATGGGGTCTGGGGACTTAGCTCAAGTGGTAGAGTGCTTGCCTAGCAAGTGCAAGGCTCTGAGTTCAATCCCTAGTACCACCCCCTCCCCCAAAAAATCTGGTGACAGGCTCGGGATTTAGCTCAGTGGTTAGAGCGCTTGCCTGGCAAGCACAAGGGCCCGAGTTCAATCTCTAGCACCAAAAAAATAAAAAAAAATCTGGTCAGTCAAATCTGAAATGCCCACACACTGGATTCCAATGACTTGGTGCAAAAAACTGACATATCTCATGATTTTACAATTTTATACTAATTATATGCTGAAATGATAGTGTCTTGGAATATACTGAGTTAAATCAATTAAAATGAAAAGAAAAAGGAAAAAAAAATCAGAGATTTCTTGACCCTACCTGATTCCAGGTTGCATTTCCAGGAGTATTTTACTTTTAACCAGCTTTCTAGGTGACATTAACTACAGGTAGATTTATATAAAGCACTGCAGAAAAATACAATCTTATTATGATGGGCGCACCTCACCCTCACCTCCTACTGGAGTCCGTATATTGGTGATATCTGCAAGCTGAAAGTGCTGTCCATTATTTTGAAACAATTATACTAAGTTGGACTTTGGAACCTAGAACAGCAGCAAGTCGAGTGGGCACATTTTCTCTTCCCCAGTGCTGAATTCTAAAGACAGGAGCAAGGACACAGACTGGCTGGCTGCATGTGGTCTGCAGGAAGGGAAATGAAAGCTTAAGACTTCCACACCAATTGTTTTCCAAACAGCGCCAGATAGGACTCCATGAAACCCACCACAAAAGTGGTGGGTTTAAGAATCAAGATTCCTGCCTGAACCAGTCAGGCCAGGGCAGCCCCAGGGCAGCTGCTAACTTCAGCAGGCCCTTCATGGCAGCTGCTGAGAAGGCAAACACACTCCTTTTACTCACAATCACAGAGGCCTCTAAGGGTTAGGACCTGGTGTGACTTCAGAGAAGATCCTGCTGCAACTTCCCAATTAAAGGCATGAAAACCAAGGTCCACCCAGAGAGACAGCCCCATCCAGGTCTCCACTGCTGAAAGGAAATCGGGGATTAGAATCCTGCGAACCAGAGTCCCAGTCCAGTGTTCTTTCCGCCATACCACACATTACCCGCCCTCTCTAAAATCTCCAGAACAAAACTGGCCCTAGAGTCTAGGGCAAGATGAAGAGGGTATTCTGCATAATAAGTACTCCATCTGGCTACACAGCGACACCTGCCTGTAATCCCAGAAATTCACGAGGCTGAGGCAAGAGGCTCATGAGTACAACTCCAGGCTGGGCAACTTGGCTAGATGCTGTCTCAAAATTTAAAAACAGGAAAGGGCTGGGAGTGTAGCTCAGTCTAAAGCCCTTCATTCAATCCCCAGTACTGAGGGGAAAAAATTCTGGAGTCTGAGTATGCAATTCTGAACCAAGTTACTTAACCTTTTGCCTTGCTTCCCTCACCTGAAAGCTATCATTAATAAAACCTACATCACAACATCGCCAAGAAGATGAATAAATAAATGTCAGGTATGAAGCCCCGCACCTGATGGACCCTCATTAATGGTAACAATTGTGATTCTTACCATGGAGATGTTCCCAGACGGAAACACAAGAAGTTCACTATAGAAACGCCACAGTACTTTCTCCGCTTAAGACTCCAGAAGCCGAGCCAGGGCCCTATCTTGGGACAGGTGATCTGAGTGCCACAAGCACCTCCAATGCCCACAAAGGCAGATTCCTGGCTCCACAGAAATGGAAGCACAGACAAGCCTTTCCTGCAAAGGAGGGCCACTGAGAGCCGGCCTGGGGGTCCTGCTTCCAACAGGAACGTGTTCGGGAGGGTGGGCAGGAAACGGCACAGGAGCGACGCAGCAGCTCGTGGTTTCTGTTCTGGCACACTCTGAGGGCCCCATCCGGGGGACCCCACACTCACTCCACAGAGGGCCATTTGCTGTCCTTAACTCAGTAAGGTCTGACCAAGTAAGGGCAGGCAGTACATCACCTTCCCAAAGCCTGGACTGTGGGTAAACAGACTCCATGTGATGTGTGTGTGTGTGTGTGTGTGTGTGTGTGCGCGCGTGTGTGTGAAACAGAAAACCTGCTCTAAGTGTTAGCAGTATTAATCAGTAACACCCTTCTGGGAGGGTTATCGGCACCAGGCCAGCAAAAGCATAAACGAAAGCCCATTTGCCCGCCAAGGAGCAGGCTCTCACTTTGGAGGGGTGGGTCTCATCAACAGCAGTGACTCCTTAGCACCTGACCCCTGAGATACGAAACACTTAAAGAACTGAGACCTTCATGGTGCAGAGGGAATAAAAAGGAGGAAAATTTAAAACTATGAGGTCAATCTCCTACCCAGCACAGTTGTTTGATCTGCAGCATCTCCCAAGGTAATCGCCCAATGATCGCGACCGCAGGGACAGGGAGCTCCAGACTCTGTGCAAAGTGTTTCCTTGCAGGCGACAACTAGTTCTCTAGAAGCGTTCACACTCACCCAAGAACCACTTCCCTTCTGGCATGTCTATTCCTAGTCCTAATCTCTGGAATATTAGACAGCAAATGGAGCCCTCTTCCTCACACAGCTTTAGGAAGAGACAAAGGCAGCTCTAGGCACTCTGGACTCCCAGGGGATAAAGCCAAATGAACAGCTCCACGGCTGAAAGAGAAAACAAGGACTTCAGAGCAGGCGAGTATAAAGGACACAACCAAAAAGCCCAACAATTTAACTGTCACCAGAGCAGTATGCACTGCACAGGGTCTCTTACTTTTTGACCTTGAGAATGTCTTTGAAGAAAACTATACCAAATGCGAGTAATACTGAAAACAAGGCTCTAGACGAGAGTCCAAAGAAGGCCCTGGTCATTATCAAGGCCAATTACATTCAGCTGTCAGTATTTAGCTTCGCCACAATACAGAGAGAAAGGAGAAGACTGATGACGTCAAATAAGTAATAAGTACAGGAAACTGCTTCCTGGACAAGTGGATTAAGTCTTGTTGCCCTGCGGGCTGATACTTAATGTGCACAGGGTGAAAAATAAATTACTCTGAATAATAATAATAATAATAATAAAAAGACCTAGATGCAGAGAATGTCAGGCCCAAGGGATCCAACCCTACCACTGCACAGACTGAGAACCTACATTCAGAAGAGGATGGGAGTCTCCTACGTAGCTGAGTAACACACAAAGTGGAAACAAAATCTCCTACATTGGCACCTCATTTCTTTCCATTATGTCGTGCTACCTTATTTCAACAAGCCTCACAAAACTGCAAAACATCCATTTAAATAACGAGTCTTCCATAAATCGGCCAAATTGCAGAAAAAAATAAAGCAGAGGTCTTTCCATTCTCCAGTTAATGCCCGGGCTCTCCCGCACTACAGCCGAGCCAGGGGCACACTCCAAATCATATTTCTTATTTTCCACAGGACTCACACGAAATTGCAGGACGGTTAGCAACCAAGCCTACAGAATGATGAGTTCGCAGAAAAACCGTGTACACACAGGGAGCCACACCCAGAGCCGATCCAACTCCAGCGTGGAGAAGGCAGAGCTAAACAAGCGGAGGACTAAGAGGAACTGGACCGGGTGCCTTTCACACGTCAAGCCTCCCTCGGGAGGCGGCGCTGGGAAGGCAAACAGCTGCTGGACCTCAAGGACACAGGGCTTCCAGTCACGCCGGGTGACCTCCGAAAGCCCCTGGCCAGCGCTGCCCGGGCCTCGGTTTCCCCTACCGTCCGAGGAGGGTGTTGCACCAGGTGACTTCCCAGGGTCCTGCAGTTCTGGCATTGTGACCCGAAGTCCCATTTTTAGCAAGTCTGGGGCGCGCTCCCGCAGCCGGCGAGGAAGGCTTGCCCGAGAAAGCGAACCGCTTTGAGGAGCGCGGAAAAAGCCCGAGCCGGTCCTCAGGGCGATCGTCCCCAGGTGAGGACCTCCGATTCCCCACCTGTCAAACGGGACGGGAAGCGGCCACCCCGCGGGGTCCAGGGAGACAGCGCCGGGGACGGGGGCTCCTCTCCGACTCGCACAGAAGGGTCGCCCGCCGCACGCCGGGGAGCCGCGCACCGGCAGCCCAGGCGGGTCCTGTCCCGACCCGAGCATCTGCTAAGCGGGGAAGGCGACGAGGACTCTCCCGAGGCGGCCACCGCGGCCGGCAGCCAGCGCAGACACTCACCGCCTGGATTCCGGCTCCGGCTCCGGCCCCGAACCCGGCTCCAGCTCCGGTCCCGCTTCAGCACAGCCCACACGGTCCGCTCAGCGCGGAGCCCCCGCCATCCTCTCGGCTGCCCAGCAGCCGCTTCCGGGGCCTGTCACGTGACGCCGGAGCCTGGCCGGGTCACGTGCTGCCGCGTCCCGCGCTCCGCCTCCTGTCCCGCGTTGTCTTCTGTTCCACAGCGCCACCTAGCGGTCTGTTGCTGCGGCTGCGGGAAGGACTAGATTCCTGGGACCGCAGGGGTGGAACTAGGAAAGAGAACGCCCATCGAGGGGAGCTTGGGCAGAGTCCAGGGAGAGCACCCGGGCCCCTGAGCGGTGGGCTTTGAAACAGTCATAGTTTTTACACTTGCTGTATTTTCTGTAACATCTCGACGAGCACGTATTGCTTTTGTAAAGGAATGTGCGTCTCATCTATGGTTGCTGCTAGAAATGAGAATATGGGGTAAGGGAACACTATCAATATATTTTTAAATAATAAGTGATTTTTAAATAGGTGACGTTTCAGTATGTTTGATGCGTATGGATTATCAAGGCTTCTCTTTCTTTCTGCGGATTTTTCTTGAAAGTTATGCAAAAAAAATAGACTTCAAAGGGCAGGGGATTTAGCTTAGTGGTAGAAAGCTTGCCTAGCAAGGGCAAGGCCCTGATTTCAATCCCCAGCACCCCCAAAAAATACATTTCAAGTCAAAAGACACAAAGAAGATTATTACATAATAACCATAACTCATCAGTAGATATTAGCAATTATGTATGTGTATATATGCACCCCCAAATGCCAGCACTTGAGCGATACAGCAAGTATTAATGGACATAAAGGAAATAGATGTGATATAATCTTAGTGGAAAACCTCACCTTCAACAATGGCTAGATCAACCAGAAAAAAATTCATTAGGAAATACTGGACATGAGTTGCACTAAAGACCAGATGAACAGAACAGTGGTACAGCTTTTTGTATAAAAAGGAGAGAATGTGTTTTATTGCTTGTATGAGTAAAGAAACTCTAGGAAAATAGCGAAGAAAAAGTGTGAAACTAATGATCTCAGCTCACCTAGTTCTACTCCCCACTCGTCTCTTCTTTGCTTTCAATATCCAGACAACTAACTCCCTCGAGAGGTACCCTGAGAGGGCCTGATGTATTAACATACTCGGGTTAAATATGATCTCCTGCCTCGAGCCACGCTATTGGCTACTGCTTCGGAATGTACTCCCTGCTGTAAACAGGGCGTTTCAAAATGTGCTCCCTGGCAGTACCAGCAATGCCTGAGCGTTTATCAGAAACACCAGTTCCCGAGCCCCACTCCACGCCTCCTGCATCAGAAGCCGCAGGGGTGGAGCCCAGCGACCTGTGCTTTGAGAGCCCTCCCGGCAATCGTGGTGCCCCTCCTGCTGGAGCGCTCCTGCCCTAGAGGATTCGCTTCTGCAGGACCAATCATTCCACAGTCGTGAACTACCCAAACGGACCTGCTGCCCTTTGGTCCAGGGTAATTTAAAGGTCTGTCTCCCGTCACTTCCCAGACAGTGGCCTAGGCGGACTTTTTGTTTTTGTTTTTGTTTTTGTTTTTTACTAATATATTAGTCTTTCTTTTATTTATTTTTTTAACCAAGAACATGTATTGATACATTGTACATATATTGATCACATTCATCATGTTTGTTTTGTACCTGTACATGATGCATCTTGGTTCTCCCCCCTCTTTCCCACCCCTCCCCTCTGTTCCCTCCATCCGTATTTACAGCAGGTTTATTCACAATTCTCCATGATTTCCCTTTCCCCTTTCTTTCCATTTTTTCCCTTCCTGCTTTTCCCTCTTCCCTCTTTCTTGTACTCCTCTCCTTTGCATATTATCTTCCTTTTATATAATATCCATTACACCACTTTGTCCTTATTTACAGTTATGGTTTCTCATATCAGAGAAACAATTCGATGTGTGCTCATGAGTGTCTGATTTATTTCACTTAATAGTATATTCTCAAGGAACATCCATTTACATACAAATGACTCACGAGTCATTGGAGAGATGCAAATCAAAACAACGTTAAGATTCGATCTCACTCCAGAAAGAATCGCGTCTATGAAAAAAATCAACCAACAACAAATGCAGGAGGGGCTGTGGGGAGAAAGGAACCCTCCTCCACTGTTGGTGGAAATGCAGACTGGTCCAGCCACTGTGGAAATCAATATGGAGATTTCTCAAAAAACTAGAACTAGAGGTTCCATTTGATCCAGCTATTCCCCTACTGGGGATCTTCCCAGAAGAATTAAAATCATCATACCACAGAGATATATGCACAACCACGTTTACAGCAACACAATTTGTAATAGCTAAGTCTTGGAAGCAGCCTAAATGCCCAACAGCTAATGAATGGCTAAAGAAGATGTGGTTTTTCTACACAATGGAGTACTACACAGCCATAAAGTAGGCAGACTTTTTGATTGCCCTTCAGTTTCCCCATCTAGAAAGTGAAGTTGAATACCTGCTTGGTCCTGCCCACTTCTTTGGGTTGTTTGCAGATCAGGTGAGATCTGGCCCCTAAATGTTTGGCACACGCCATGAGGGTTTATGCTACCAAGAGATATGCAGATAGTTAATCCTTCTACACTGAGTAGTGCGAGACGTAATTTCTATTATTCTCTTCCCCCCGCTCATGCCCAAACTCAAGGGTACTGCACCCTGCGGTGTCACATAAGCCTTGTGCAGTGTCCCTCTCCCTCCAATCTCTCCTTTCCAGCTCCCTTGGGTCCCTGCTCCATCTAGCTGTGTGCTCTGTGACTGTGGCACCACGTTCCGTAACCTTCCTTCTTAATTACTTTAATCATCGGGCCAGCTCTATAAGGTATATAGGCAACACTGTTGGTTCCCCACCCTCTCCCCCTTTACCACCCCAGCGCTCCACCCCAGCTGCAGTGAGAGTTGCCTGCTATATTGTATAGTAATTGTGCCACCCTGCTGATGCTATACAGTAGCCGGGTTGGGAAGGACACAAAAAGGCCCACCCAGCATCCACCCTTGGTATTGCGGACCGACTCCAGGGCCTTCACACAGCCACACCCCCAGTCTCTCTGTTTTATTTTTTATTTTGAGATAAGTTCTCTCTAAGTCACTAAGTTGCCCAGACTATGTTTGAACTTGCGATCTACCTGCCTCAGCCTCCCAGAGAGCTGGGATTACAAACAAGTACCACCAAGCCTGTCTCTGCTTTCATCAGTATCGGGAGAGCTGTACCATTGTTCTCACTCATGGAACTTCTGTGGGTGGTTTGGGTAATTACTTGCTGTAGTGAAAGCATTTATAATTGTTACAATTTAAAATACTTGGTAAGCTATAGCAACATAATTTTAGAGTTCATTAAGCAGTTGCAAGTCTTGACAATGAATTTTAAAATCCTTAATTTGGGAATGGAAATTAGAAAACGTAAAACTGCTATTAAGAGGCCAGACCAAAAAAAAAAAAAAAAAAAAAAAAAAAAAAAAAAGAATACCATATGCTGGTGACTTAGGAGGAAGCGCCCTGTAAGTCATCTAGCAAGAACACCCCTAAGGGAACAAACAGCAGCTGGAGCAATTAGGAAAAGTGCCGCTGTCAGACCATTGTGACTGCAAGGGGCTTCTAATCCAAACCACGGTCTGAGTCTTACGGTGATGTTTGATGATTTCAAAGAAGTAATGATGACGAAACATTTTACCAAGAGTATTTTGGGGATGAACAAAGTATGTAGAAGAAACAGACCACAAAGGTAACTGACATATACAACCCGAGGTCACAGGGAAAATTCTGTAAGCTATTCAAGACCTCTTCCATCCCGTGCTTAAACGGGACTGGCCCAGCCACTGACGCCGACACTCTGAGGCCTGAGAGACTGCACAAGAAGTGACAGATTCTGCAGGGACACAGATCTGGGGAGCATGTGTGAAAACGACTGCAAAGAAAACATCAGTCTGACATCTGTATTAAGCTGTAGACAGGATCACGGCAGGAGCATTGACCAGCCACATGCCTCTCCTTGGAACCGTGCTTCTCACCCGGAGTACGTCAAAATAGCAGGCTTTAAACAGATTTCTTTAACATAGAGAACATTGCCCAGTGGTGTGTGGTGGCCAGTGGGGTACCATGAATGGGTCATAATGGTGCTGAGATATTGATACCTTAGTCCTTTGGGGCTTCCGGGTGAATCTCAAAGTGGCTGGAGCGCCTGAGACAATTATTTCTATTCATGAGCAGCCTTAATTCTTTCATCCCAAGGACCTTCAAAAATGTTATGTGAGTTCAAGGCCACCCTGAACCACATAGGAAGACCGTGTGTCAGAAAAAAAATGTTATCATTTTCTGCCTCTTATGATGAAGAAAAATTAGGAAGCATTGGATAAAAAAGATGTTCTTACTGTTTTTTGTTCACGTTGAGACATTTATAAGCATGAGAGGGGTGGTATTAAGATTTCAGGAGGACGGCAGGAGCATAATGGAACTGTCCCAAATAACCTAGAATGTATTGTGTAGAAAGCAGAATAATGCCCTCAGAGATGCCCACTGATCTCCAGAACCTGTAGATATGCCACCCAAAATGGCAAAAGGGACTTCTGCATATGTGATTAAGAAATTGAGGTTATTATTTGTGTGGGTTTAATATGTACAAGGGTCTTTATAGGAGGGTCAGAGGGGAGAGAAGACACTATCCTACTGATTGTGAAGATGTCTCTAGAAAGGGCACAGCCCTCCCAACACCTAGTTTAGAACTCCTGACCTCCAGAACTGTAAAAAAAAAAATCGTGTTGTTTTAATTCACACATTTGCAATCATTTATGAAAGCAGGGATAGGAAAACAATGCAAATACTATTTATAATTGATAACAAGTTTCACTTTATGTTTATATAATTTTTAAAGTTAGAAAAGTAAACAAAGCACTAAAACAGTGAAATAATTATATTGAGAGGTTAAACAGGGACAGTTGAAAGTTATAAATATTCACATAACAAATTGATAAATTGAGAAATACAAGCTTATTGTATAGAGAGAAGCTTTTGGTGGGACTTTTGGGAGGTGAGTGGATCGTGCCTGTGTAATATACTCACCACTGGATTTGTCCACTGATGGGTTTATACCTAAGTATAAACCCAGCAGGTTGGGAGAGGAAGCCTGGTGGAAAGAGGTGGATCACTGTGGGTGTGGCCTGGACAGACATCTACACATCCCTCCTCCTCCCTTGATCCCTCACTGCTTCCTGCCTGCTTTGCCCTGAACTGCTTCTCCTCTGTCATGCCCTTCCACCATGTTGCCCTGCTTGGAAGCCACTGACTATGGACTGAAACCTCTACACTCAGTTTAACTTGTGGCCCTTTAACTTGTGATTGTTGGGTTTTCGTCCCAGCAACAAGAAAGTAGCTAAGAGATAGAGAACTAAAGAGTCAACAGAAAACACTGGTTAAACAAAACAAAGCAAAATAAAATAAAAGTGTGACCCCAGAAGGAGAAACTTTCATTAGAAAAGATCAGATAAGCAGACAATAACTTCTGATTGCAAATCCCTCGGTGTCTTGATGACCTTTCTCATTGCTGAGGCAAAATACACAACACCCACAAGTTAAAGGTTTATTTAGCTCACGGTTTGTAGAAGTTTCAGTCCACGGTCATCTGGCTCCAAGGCAGGGTGGCAGGGCAGAGGGGCACCACAGAGGAGACACAGTTCATGGTGTAGCAGGTAGAAGGCAGCAAAGCAGCAGCAGCACCAGCAGCAGTAGCAGCGGCTGCCTGCCTGCCTTCCATCCTTCCCCTTATATTCCTTCAAGTTACAAATTTATTGACTGGTGCCACCGTACCCAGGGTGGGGCTTCCATTATCTACATCCTTAATCCCAGGATCACGTCCTTATCCATGTTCGCACCCCCTAATCCAGACGCCTTCGAAACGCCCCGCCTATGACCAAACGAGAATCTGAGAGGACTTCTAGATACAAGCCATAACACTTGGGTAAAGTCACTCCTATTTTAATCACAGGCATGCATTTTTAAACATGAACATTAATTTTAAAGTAAGACCGTGTTGGGGGACACTCCACAAGCTTATTGGCTCTCCAAAGCTCTAACCTCCATCTCACCTGAAACGTGTTTACAGCTTTTGTCCCTCCCTAGACCCTTCCTTCATCTCATACTCAGCCAACAGTTTCCTTACTCTCGGTCTTGGCACAAGCTTAGCCAGCTGGTAGGCTGGTACCGGCACCACTGGAGGAGGACTACACCCAGGATGCATCGTCCAAGCAGTTTCAGAGATGCAGAGCAAATCCTAAAGTGGGTGGGCAGACCTGGCTGTTACCTCACAATGGTAACCAAGGGCCTGGGGTGCTCAGATGACAGCGGAGCCTGCCGCTGCCCCTGGAAAAGCGGGGAGCAGAGGCCAAAAGCAAAAGGCCAAGTCTAGTTCCTGTCAGCTAATGCCTTTCGGTCTGGGCTCCGACTCCTCGCTGTTAACGTGAAGCTCATCTCTCAAGTCTTCCCCCTGTGAATCCTTCTTTCTCCTGCTCCAGCTACATTCTTTCTTGCAGAGGTGATGGGGCAGGCCCTGGTAAGACACGGAATCATGCTGTTTCCATGATGCTTGACAGTTTCTTTGAGACTGTCCAATGCACCTCATTCATAAACACATGGGAAACTGAGCCTCAGAGGCAAAGGCACTGACACTTGGTAATAAGTAAGAGAATCTATGGCCCCCATGGCCCCTCACTTAGACCTTGGGGCTCCTAGGTCACAATGGGTTTTGTGGTTAGGTGTTATGGTTTATGTCTAGATGTTCCCCCAAAGCCTCATGTGGTAAGAGGTAGCTGGATCTAGAGTGTGAGATTACTAAATTAGTTCGCTGATTGGTTTGGCATGGTTCTGCTGGGATCAAGGATGTGATGCTAGGATTAAGGGTATTAGATTAGGGGTGGGAGTACTGCCCATCCTAAAGCCAGGTAGCCTGGATAAGATATACAGGAAGAAGCTGGTTACCCCCTTGCTTGCATCCCTCGCTGCCTTCTGCCCATCTGCCATGCCACCCTACCTCGGACCGGCTGACTGTGGACTGAAACCTCTACAAACTATGAGCCAAATATATCTTTCTTTCCCTAACTTTGGGTGTCTGCTATTTTGTCTCAGCAACAAGAGAAAAGTAATTAAGACACTAGGGAAGCACTTGTGACCCTTCATTTGGGCAATAGGAGTCCTTGGTCACAATTTGCCACATGAAAGTACAGAATGATGGATGTGATGAGCTGGTGCTCAACATTGTTTTCAAATTCCCTCCAATCTGCCTCCAGGACTGTAGAAGCTGGAAAGAGGAGAATACATACAGTACTTTCTAATGCAACATTCCTACACAGGCAAAACTAATCTCAGATGATAAGAGTGCAAACAGCGGTTGTTGTGACTGGGTGTGCTGGGGGCGGGGAAATGACTGGTTGGAAAGAAGCATGGGGATAGTGCTGGTGGCTGTCCAGCATCTTCACGTCTCAAAACTCACCCAGCTGTATGTGTAAAATCTGTGCCTTTCACCGTATGTGAACTGCAATAAAACTTTTCAGAGCCTCTCTCAGAAGGATGTCAGAATTGAAGTGTTGCTTCATTCATAGTAGTTGCTCAGTACATAGCAGCAAGGGCTCTAATAATAACTTTTTATGTTATCATATTAGCTTCCTTGGGGTAGAATTTGCCTGGTAACTCTTCTCTGTCCCTTTGCTTCCAAACTTTCTACATTCTTATATCTTAGATGTCTTTTATAAATACTATTTTGGTATTTTAAAAATATTGTTTCCATCTATTAGTATTACATATATTGCTGCAGTCACATCTGCCTTCCTCTTTTGACCTATATATTCCACCTATTATTCCAATTTTTGTCTTTCTTTTCGATTTGTTATTTTTCCCCCTTATTCTGTTTTATTCACTACTAGTTTGGAACTTATATACTTTATTTCTAGTATCTAGTTGTTACCCTAGTAATTTAACAAGCATACTTACATTTATAAAGTATTAATGAGAAGTTAAACAACATCTTTACCCATCTTCCAGAAATAGTACTTCACATCTCCATTCACTATACCCTGTCTTGGGTTTGGGATTTACTCAGTGGTAGAGCACTTGCCTAGCAAGTGCAAGGCCCTGAGTTTGATTCCCAGACCACCCCCCAAAAAATCCACTATCCCCTGTCTTACACACTATTGACATCATAATTTAGGTCTCTTTATCTTAGGCTTTTAACACTTCATTGTTGGAGTTGAGATTTACCCACATATTTACCATTCTTTATTCTTCATTTCCTTTTGCAGCTCAGATTTTCTATTTGAATATGTACTTTAAAACTTCCAGGCAGCTGTAGTGGCATATGCTTGTAATTTCAGCACTCTGGGAGGCGGAGGCAGAAGGATTACAATTTCAAAACCAGCCTGGGTAACTAAGTGATTTAGCAAGAACTTGTCTCAAAATAAAAAATAAAAAGGGCTAGATGGAATGGTCCTGAAGCCAATTGCCAGGAGCACAAAATAAAATAAAATAAAAAAACCTAAAACTTCCTTTAGTGAGGGACTCTCCAGTCTTGTTTGTCTGAACATGTCTTCATTCTAGACTTTCTTAAGGAATATTTTATCTCTTCTCAGCACACCAAGGTTGCTGTTAAAGATTTCCCCTGTCTTGCAGCTCCCTTGATTGCTATTAAAAAAAAAAACAAAAAAAAACCAGCTGACAGCCTAATTGCAACTGTTTTTCTTTTGAAATGTTCTTCATACAAGCTTTTTGAATGTAATCTCCACACCATACACACACACACACACACACACACAAACACACACACAGAGACACTGGCTAACATTAAAATCTCTTTAATGTTCTGCAGTTTCATTATGAAGAGTCCAGAGATGTGTGACTTTTTATTCATCCTGCTTGGGATTCACTGCACTTCTTGAATCTGTAGGTTGGTAATGTTTATCATTTTGGGAAAATTCTCAACTTTTATCTCCTCAAGTATTTATTCTGCTGCACTTTATCTGTTCCTTCTTTCTAGGTGGATCAAAATAAACAATCCTAGATTAGGCGGCTTAACCAACAAGCCTTCCTTTCTCACAGATCTGGAGTGGAGACTGGAAGTCACGTTCAAGGTGCCAGCAGACGGCCAGGAAGCAGAAGGAGAAGAGGTGCTGGGGCAGAGATCCACGGGTCCAGGCCAGGCCACCGGGACGCCTCTCCCGACCAGGCCCCACCTCCTAACAGCAAGCCAGCTGCCGCCTGCCATGAGCGGATCAGCTTCCAAACGCCCAGCCTGTGAACGCGTGAGAGTTCTGGAGGGTCATCCATAACACGTACATCCAAGAGACAGGCGAAGTGGCTTTTGTAACAAACCCTCTCTCAAATTAACCCATTAACCCACAAATGGATTGATCTATTGGCCCGATCACCTTTTAAGGGTCTTATATTGTCCCACCTCTTAATCTGTTGCAACAGGGACGGAATTTCAACTTGGGTTTTCATGCGGTCGTTCAAACCACGGCAAAATACCCATTGTTTGAGCTAAGAGGGTTAAAAGAGGCAGCAGTGCAAGCGCTGTGTAGACAGCATCCCGGGGAGGCCGGATCTGAGTCTGGTTTGGCGACCTGGGGATTCCGCGCCTGTCCCAGAGGGGCCACCACCTCACGCACTTCAGGAGGCGCTTTCCGCTCAAGAGCTGGCAGCGAGCAGAGGGAAGTCACAGCGCTCCATCGCGTGCCCCACAGCGCCCACCTGTTGAGGTCAGGCCTCCTGTCCCAGAAGCCTGCGTGCGCGACAGCACAGCAAGGCCAGCAGTCTGGGAGAGTCACTGCCCACGTCACGCCCCTTCCGTTTGGCCAGCCAGGGCCTGGAGATGCGGCAGGCGAGCGTGTGGCACCTGGACCGCCTCTTGCCTCTCCTGGGTTTGCTTCATTGCCTCAGTTTCAAAACAACAGCCACAACAAAATAAAATGCGTTTAGGGAAACTGCTTCTTCTGCCGCGGGGCAGCATTGTGAGGTCACGGACAGAAAGACGAGTGACACCTTGGTGGTGGTCTTGCTCACTAACGGGTCGCGGCTTCCAAGCTCAGGGTCTGTGGAAGAGCTGCGTTGACGCAGCTGCCACCGTTTCTCCACTCAAATAACCAAAGGCAAGGCGAGGAAAGGGAGGCTAGGCGCGGCCCGAGGACCCTCCCACCTGCTGGGCAGCGGTGATCGCCTCCCACCGCCCAGCGCTCCCTGCAGGTCAGGGTCATCCACACCCGCCGCGCTGGCTGGGAATGCAGAACCTCCCCGGAGCCTGGAGAGCGCTTGCTCTGCGTGGCGCAGGTCGCATCTGCCCGCGGATCTGCAGTGGTGCCCATTTCGTGCCTGGTGTGGCTTTAGGAGCATTATTCTCCAGCTGTCTGGCCGCCCGGGGGTCTAGGATCCTTGGTTCTCACGGAATCAGAGATAGGACTGTTCTTAGATCGTTTTCATTCTGGGTCTCCATCCCTCTGGCGGAGCCGGTCAGGAATTTTTTGGAGAGACAGGTGTTTATTTTCTTAACTGTGTGTTTGTATTAATATGTTCTCTTCTATTCGTGGCAACTTAGAGTTGCATTATAATGTATCTTTTTAAAATCAATTTCACTTTTAAACAGTGATCTGATGAGAAAAATAATGTGGGGGAAACACTAATTTGGTAAGTGACAAGAGCTGCATAAAACTTGCCCGAGTTCAAGTCCCTTACTTTATGGAAGAATAAATAACCCGAAGTAAGAACAAACCTGACCTCATGAAGGTAATAAGGTAGGAACGGTGGTACTCACCTGTAATTCCAGCTACTCAGGAGGCTGAGGCAGAGGGATGTAAATCTGAGGTCAACCTGAGGAATTTGGGGAGGGGGGTGCTGGGGATCAAACTGAGGGCCTTGTGCTTGCTAGGCAAGTGCTCTACCACTTGAGCTAAATCCCC
The DNA here is from genome assembly GCA_004026905.1 of Hystrix cristata. Classification (NCBI taxonomy): domain Eukaryota; kingdom Metazoa; phylum Chordata; class Mammalia; order Rodentia; family Hystricidae; genus Hystrix; species Hystrix cristata. The sequence goes on along the minus strand of PVJO010011912.1, from coordinate 3,032 downwards.
AACCCCAACCTGAGGAATTTAATGAGACCCTGTCTCAAAATAAATTTTAAAAAGGGCCTGGGATGTAACTCAGGGCGCCCCGGGTTCAATCCTCAGTACTGCTAATAATAATAATAATGTTGTAGGGTTGTTTGCGGCATTAAATTAGATGGTACATTCAGAACATACTCAGCACAGGCCTGCCGCATCCTAAGAACATAAGAAATATTAGCTGCTTCTCTAGTGCATCGCATGGGGAACTTAGTGCTGAGTGCCGTGAAGGCCCCTGATCAGAGCGTCTCTAGACCCCCCTCCATTCCTCAGCCTTGCTGGTCGCCCAGTAGCCTTGCCCTCTCAGCGGACCCCAGCGTTGGCCCCAGAGTGACATGGGACAGAACAGCCCCCCACCTCCTCCCTCTTTGCGCACATGGAGAAACCATGGTCCAGACGTTCACCTGGCGATTTCAGCCCAGGACTCGGCCCTGCTCACTCTCGCTCCTCCCCGAGTCTGGGCATTTCCTGCTGCCTCTGCGCTCTTAAAGTCGGAAGAAAGCTGCACACATGGGGACAGTCCTGCCGGCTGTCCCTCTGCCGTTTGCTACATTCCCACTGTGTTTTCTCCGGTCCCGTTCCTGGGTCCATTCTATCAGGAAATCCCAGAGCCCGGCAGCACACTCTGGGTACAAGCCAGACTTAGTTCCCTTCTTCTGGGGCAGGTGCCACGGGCATCTGGGACTGAACCAAAAGATGAGCATGTTGAGATTCTTCTAGACACTAACTCACGACACAAGTAAGGAAACCGAGGTATCTTCCGTGCTGGTGACAGTACAATCTCTACCGCTTTTTCATCCTCTAATCAGAGCTGTTGTGTGTCCTGGTGTGTGAGTTATTCTCCTCTCTGCCTGCAAGTAAAAGAACCCAAAATTACACCGCCGCTCACAGGCCTGCCTGACTTTTGAAGGTCATTTTCCTGCTGAAATTGGTATGGTGCTCCCCCTGGTGGGCGGAGCCCAGAAGTACAAGTCCTACAAGGACACTGGCTTGCACATTCTGTTATTTTCTGTAACAGCAACAATAATAATAATTATGGCCATCTTTGTATTCCAAGAGATGCAGAGCCTCGCAGACAGCCCATTGTCGAGCCACCTACCCAAGCCAGAACAACTACTCCGTGATGAGAACCAAGCCCCAAGCCCCGCAAGCCAGAAACGTCAGTCTCATGGGAAGTGACTTGTCCCTCCTGCCACAAGGCTTTTTAGGAGCTACAAAACCAGAGCTGAGATCGATTAACCCGGCTCCAGCCCAACACAGCACCCCATAAAACTGGTGCCCATTCTTTTGCTCACAGATCAGTCTGATATACTTTGTCAGGTCTGCGCCCCCTTTAGGTTTCTCAGGCTGAAGTTCTTTCCCTATTTTCTTTTACTTTCGTTTGTTAAGGGTCCAGGTGCCTCTTTGTCAGCCCCTCAAACTAAAGTCCATTGCAATTCACTCATACTTGCTAAGCGAAACATTTTCCTGGAAATTTGTGATGATTTGCTCGACTTTTATTACTATTATTGCTGAAGCAAGGGGCTCTGCTTTAGCTTGTGGTTTTTTTTTTTTTTTTTTTGGTACTAGAGATCGAACTCGGGGCCTTGTGCTTGCTAGGCAAGCGCTCTAACCACTGAGCTAAATCCTCAGCCCCAGCTTGTGATATTAGGAGGAACTAGAGAGGACTAGAAAGGTAAGCAATAAAATCGTGCACCCCAAACAGCCATATCACTATCGTCTAAGCACTAACCACACTCTACTCCTGTGGCCGATGGCCAAAACGGAAAAACACAACTGAGAGGATGAAGAGTTCAAAGAATCAGGCAACAAAACCAGTCTGTGATATCACCACCAAGATGTGCAGCTCACATGTATTTATACTGCTTTTAGTGGAATTAAGGGAATGAAATTGATCGCTTGCAAAAATGTGAGAAGTCGTTCGTCTCTGGTTTGAGATCTCTCCTGATTAATTTTCACACACCTGTGAAACGTGACAATGCATAACGCACCTTAGCTCTGCTCATTCGTGTTGAGAGCCAATTCCTTTCATAGAGGGTCCGCTCCCATGCGGTGGTGGAGCAGGGAGGCACCGGGGTGACTGTGGCCTGGTCTGCACCCTCTTCCCTAGTCAGGCCCCACACTCTGGAGAGGGATACAGAGTAACGTGAGTCCTGCATTCAGAGCTGTCACACCGAGCAGCATCCACCCCAAACCAGGGATAGGAGGAGGAAGAAAATCGCAGGTATTATTACTGTAACATAGGAATAAAACTTCCTGAGCACCAAGACGGCTCTGTTTGATTTCTGCTATGTCCCACTTCTGAGGTTTGAGGTAAAGAATCTGAACAAGAGCAAAAACCTACTGTTTTCCTTCTTTTGCCGGATGCATTCACCTTTGCTCTCCAAACTCCCTTCTACATCCCCTCTTTCTCCCAACCGCTGATCTTCATTTTACTATGTCCACCAGATGCTCAGGCCATCCAGTGCTGAGGAATTTCTAGAAAACCTAGGGCCTAGAAATATGATAGCCAAGACCCCTTCTGTTTTTCAATTTTATTTATTAGTATATGTTCATAGTACATGAAATTTACATTCATCTTAAGGAGTAGGTACATGTGCATAACGTATCTTGATTCTTTTTGTTCCCCTTCCACTCTCCACCTCCCTCCATCCCTAAATCCCTTTCCCCGTTTTCATTATTATTTTTTGTTACTTATTATTATTATTATTGTTATTATTCTTTAGTTCATGTTTACAACATTTAATGACCACATACATTGTGGACATTTGGTACATGCACATGATGCATTTTAAATCTTTTTAAATCTCCTTCCCTTACCCCTGCCCCACGCCCCACCCTCAGTCTTTTGGGCCCCTTCCCATTTGCATAAGATCTGTCTTCCTAATTTGTCATTCTTTTATTTTGCTCTTTATTTGCCTTTTGCATTATTCAAATGAGAAAAATCGTAAGGTATTTAAGCTTTGTGTCTGATTTACTTCATTTAACATCATGTTTCCCAG